>AYEL01078780.1:0-19690 GCA_000484575.1 Olivierus martensii
CATTTACATATATTTTAATTAATAATCTTATATAATTTTATTTATTTATTTTTTGTAAATTAATAATGCTGTTAAATTTTTTAGGAAAAATTACGTAAAGTGGAAGAATATAAAGAGTTAGCTAGTAGTTTATATTTATGGATGAGAGAATCAATTAGCATTCTTCAAGATCGTAATTTTCCAAACAGTTTAATTGAAGTCAAAGTGAGTTCAGTTTTCTTCGGATTATTTAAATTTTAGAGAAATAGAATAAAAATTAATATTTTTTATTTATGTAATTTTATTATTGAAAATAATTACCTATATTTTATAAACATGAATAGTTTATTAATGTTTTTTGCTATTTCTTGTATTAGTGAATGTTATTGAATATTTACTTTTGGTTTCTGTAATTTTAGTTACTTTTGTGTTAGCATTATGAATAAATGAACTTATTATATATTGTTAATTAAATCAATCCACTAAACTTTTGCTATTTTATTGTGTTCTGATATAATGTTAGGATTTAAATGATAGATTGTATATTTTATAACTCTAAATAGTGTTTCAGATGAATTCAAACTCACATTGAATTAAATCAAAAATAACTAATTACCTGACATTTCTGACAATCTACCACCTCCTGTCTAGCATTATAGCCCTTGTAACTGATGTTCCAAAAACACTTAAAATAAAACAAAATAGCATACAAGATGTGATCAAAAAATATGAGGACTTATCTGATAGAGGACAGGCAATGCATCGCAAACGTTTCAGCTATTTGGTGACTTATCCTGCATGCCTCAGCTATAAATACGGCTAATTGCGAATTATTTCATTTAGGTGTTAAAAATTTATTAGTGGTATTGTATTGTTTCGATTTGCACTGTTTGCGATTTTTAAATATGGATGCACTCAAAGAGCAACCAATATGCATAAAATTTTGCGCTAAACTTGGTAAAAATAGAACTGAAACACTGTCTATGGTGCAACAGGCATTTGGAGACTCTGCCATGCTCGATCAAAGGTGTTTGAGTGGCATAAGTGTTTTAAGGAAGGCAGAACATCATTAGAGGGTGACCCCCCCGGCATGGAAGACCGTCGACCTCCACTACAGATGAATCAAAGCAGAAAATTATCGAGTTGTTGGACGAAAATTGTCGAATAACCTTGAGAGAGTTATTGGAAGAAGTGAAAATATCATATGGCTCAGTTCAAGCAATTATGAGCGAACTGGGCTACAACAGAGTAGCCTCAAAATTTGTTCCACGAGTCCTTACCCAAGAACAAAAAATGCTACAAAAAGACATCTGTAAGGAGCTTCTACAGTGTGCTGAAGATGAAAATTTTTTAAGATCTGTTATTATCGGTGATGAGACATCAGCTTACAGATATGACGTAGAGACAAAACAACAATCAAGCCAATGGGTGAAAAAGGGAGAGCCTCGACCAAAAAAAAGCAAGGATGAGCAGATCAAACATCAAAGTGATGCTAATTGTTTTTTTTTTTACTATCGTGGTGTAGTGCACAAAGAATTTGTAGCATGTGGCCAAACTGTGAATGCTGAGGTGTCTTACAGCATTTAAGAGAAAACGTAAGACGCAAAAGGCCTGAATTGTGGCGAAGTGATGTGTGGGTTCTCCATCACGATAATGCTCGACCACATACGGCACTTCTCATTCAGGAATGGCTCGCCCAAAATTCCCTTCCGATCATTCCACAACCCCCTTATTCACCCGCTCTTTCACCAGCTGACTTCTTTCTCTTCCCACACATAAAGAAAGTGTTGAAAGGAAGACGTTTTGATACTGTAGAAGAAATTAAAGTGAATTTGCAGACGGCACTCAACTCACTTCCGCCGGAAGCTTATGTGGCTGCCTTCAAGGAGTGGCAAAATCGGTTTGTGCGTTGCATACGTGCAGAAGAGGCATATTTTGAAGGAGATCCTATTTAAATAAAGTATTGTTTAAAAATAAGTTTGTATAATGATAGTCCCCGTATTTTTTGATCACACCTTATATAATTACCTTGGAATCATAATACCATTTTATCAATTACTTTATTGTAAATAAGTAAAATTATTTGCAATGACAAATTAATAATCATCTTTAATTATATTAAAATAAAACCTATCATGACAATTAGTGTAAGTATATCAGATAGGTTTGTTTAATATAGAAATTGTTTTTCAAAAATGCTTTATTATATAAATAAAGTATATATCAAAAAATAAAAATGAAGAATAAAAAATGTACTTTTATTGATTCAAACTATAATTTATTTATGAATTGTACCATGAGGTTATTTAATTATAAGGCATGTTTGAATGAAACCCGTTCAAGATGTGTAGATGTGTTTTTGATCAGGAAGAAAGGAAAGACGAAACACAAGTAAATAGAAGAGTAGTATTTAATGAAACTTATGCATACAATGTTTCTCAGAAGAAATCACCCATGGAATTCAGGTAGGAATCCCATTGTTTGAGTAGGTAGTGAATTCTGTACAAGAAGAAAGGTTTTGGTTGTTGTTTGAACCAGTCCTTAACTGCAGCCATTATGGCCTTGTTGGTATGAAATCTTTGTCTTTTTAGGAATTTCTTTAATGGTCAAAAAAGATAAAAGCATATGGTATCAAATCTGGGCTGTATGCAGGATGTTGAAGGACTTCCCACTTCCTATAGACTAGTGCATCAACAATAACTTTGGCAACATGCAATTATGCATTGTTGTAGAGAATAATGATTCCTGAAGACAGCAGGCCAGGTTGCTTGTTTTTGATAGCCTTATGCAGATTTTTGAGTGTTTGGATGTACCACTGGGCACTGATTGATGTTGGGATCCTTAAACTCTAGTAAGATGGGTCCCTGCATGTTGAAGAATGCAGCCAGCATAATCTTTTTGGCTGACTGCTACATTTTGAATTTCTTTGGTGTGGGTGAGCTGGTATGCTTTCACTACATGTTGATAGACTTTCCAGTTCAAAACAGTGATACCATGTTTTGTCTCCTGTCACTATGCACTGAAGGAAATATTTGCCCTTATTGCAGTAGTGCATCAAATACTTCAAGCTGAGGTCCATTTGCTGTTCCTTGTGGTGTTCAGTCAGCATGTGGGGACCCCACTAGCAACACACTTTACAGTATTCAAAATTACCAACAGAAATGTGGAACTCACTTGCCAAGTCACAGATGCTTTGTCAGCAGTTTGCCTTAATCACACTGTCAATATCTGCAGTCAAATTATCGGTCATGACTTTGTGCACCTGGCTGGGATGCAGAAAATCTGCCATTTCCCTGTGGAACATTTGTGACCAATCATCTTTCTTACACATTTTTCTCAGAACACAGCAAGCATTCTCTGATGAATCTCCACTGGTTTGCATCCTTCAGCTGTTAAAAACTGAATTACCACTCACATATCCTGTTTTGACGAGCTTTCAATCATACTAGCCATCTTCAACATTATGCCATTCATTTAAAAATGACACAAGTGCACAATTTAAGAACATTGCACATGCACCCACACATACAGTTCCACTTAAATGTCGTGTTTTAAAACTGAAATGTCAACTCAGCATGTGGTGCATTTTGAATGTGGCATGGGAAATGATATAAGTGCACAAATTGTTTAGTAACAACTTGTGTACTTGTATCACTTTATATTTTCGTTTTATTTCACTATATCTCATCTCACATTATTTACTTTATATCACTTTTTATTTTTTTCAAAGTAACAAAGCACACATTTTGTTTTTCATTTGAATATGCCTTATATATAGAACTGCCACATTAATTTTTACATTATTATATCTTGTATTTATAGTTTAATATTCCTGTAGTCATAATGTTTTAAATAGAGGAATTTCTCAGAAAATTTGTGTTATATATTGGTTTATTTTGTGTCTTAGAGATTTTAAACTTTGAAATAGCATTAGTATATCTATAAATAAGCCTTATTCGAAGTAAAAAAAGATAATTTTATTATATAAGTACTTTCAACTTCAATAAGTCATCATCAGCTATACACAAAAACAATTAGAATACATCATTTTGGAATACAGTATTTGGAATGTTGTTTAAAAAATTTAATTTAAATTTTTTAAATAACATTCAATATTCGATATCCAATTACAATATTCGAAATGTTATTTGAATGTTTTTTAAATAACATTCAAATATTCAATATCCAATATTACAGTATTCAGAATGTTATTTAAAAAATTTAAATCAAATTTTTTAAATAACATTCCAAATATTGTATTCCAAAACGATATCCAAAATTTAAATAAAATTTTTTAAATAACATTCCAAATATTGTATTCCAAATTGTATTCCAAATATTGTGTATAGCTGATGATGACTTATTGAAGTCAAAAGTACTTATATAATAAAATTATCTTTTTCCACTTCGAATAAGGCTTATTTATAGATATACTAATTATATGTAAAGGGAAGTTTATTCATGCAATATGAAATAGCATTTTTCAAATTTTTGTGCCTTGATGATCTTTTTTATATTTTTTCACATTTTTAAAAATTCCTGTTAGGATTTTTACCTCAGATTAGCCAGAAGTCTCTCTGAATAATTTCAGATTCCAGATTATTATTATTTTTAAATTTACAATGCTTAAACAGAAAGAATATTATTAGTAGAATTTAATTTTTTTATTTTATCAAATGTTTTGTTTTATATTTATTTATTAATATTTAATAAAATTATTAATTCAAAGTTAATTTAAATCACGTTTCTGTAAAAGAATGATAAATAAGACATATTATTTAAAGTTGTATTGATACAAACATTATATATCAGTACATTATATAACAGTTGTACATTGTATAACAGTTCAGCTTCAATATTTAAGTTTTTCTTGTGAGGTTCCATTTAGTCAACCAATATGCTACAATCAAGATCATTTTCTCATTATTTACAAAATTAAATTTAATTAAAGGGTATGACACTATGTGCATGTATCTATAAAATGTTTGTTTTAGTTTCTTAGATCTGTTTTCTATGTATATTAACATTCTGGTAGACAATGATTTAGCTATCATATTGTTTTTAATATTTAATGGAACTATTTTTTTGGGGATAACATTATGCTCTGTCTCTCTCTTCCTACTGCTCAGCAGTAGGAAGAGACAAGTGAAGTTCAGATATGATGGCATTATTTTAAATAGCAAAGAAGTGATTGCAATTTCAAAAGTAACAAGTTTTAAAGATTCTTTTTCAAGTTAAATGAAAGGCAATTTTGTTTTGATATTGTATGTTCAATATTCTACTATTAATAAATTCATATAATTCAAAATATTTTGAATTAGTATTTAGAAATTTGAACTACAGGTAGTTCCAAACTTTGAGTTAATTTATTTCTGGAGTGAGCTTGTAAAGTAAGAACTCTTAAAATAGGTATTTATTTCCCATAGATATGATGTTAAACATGGGTTTTATTGTCAGTAATGAAATTTGACCATAATAAAATTAAATAAAGGTTAACAAAATCAATTATTTATGATTAAACAATGTTTTATTTACCTAAATAAATAAAAAGTCTTTAAAGTAATCTTTAAAATCAAGCTAATTATAATAATAATGAAGTTATTTATCATACAAATGCTAAAAAATTTTTATTTTTCATCATTTTCCATCTGTAGTGTAGGTGGATTCACTGCCTTAGATATAATCTAGCAATGAAAGTTATTTACATAATGTTCAAATGAAACCATGATGGACAGAGGCGTGTTATTTCTACTTCTTAGTCCACCATTTTGATTTTTCCCATTTTATGATAGTGTCTACTATAAGAGATACACCTTAGCACTTAGGCAGGTGTATCTCTTATACACCTGCCTAAGTGCTAAGGTGTATCTCTTATATATTGTTCAGGCAGTATATCAGTTTCCTGTTTATGTTGTTTAAAGTGTCTTCTATAAATAACTGCATATAATGTTCATATTTTTGATTTTTTTTTGCTTAGTTCTTGAAAAAACTCATAAACCTGGAAAATCATAAAATAAGAAATTGTAAACTGAGAACTATTTGTATACTTTTGGTAGGTCAAGGCAAACTCAGTCCTGTTCACTTTGAACTGTTGGAACTCTACTATACTGATAAAAAAAAATAAATTATAAGTGTAATCTATAGTTTTATTGAATTCACTTTTTAAATAATTTTTATTCACAAAAATTAAAAATTAAAACAATTAAAATATAAATAGCAACCTGATATCAGAATTTCATGTAATATATAATTTTATTGATTTATTTCAATATTATAAATTTATATAAGATGATAATTTAAAATATATTTTTTATATTCAGACATTATTAGCAGAATGCAATCGATTTCGTGTAGAAGATATACCTCCTAGATTACAAGATAAACAGAGATTATCACATATGAATAGAGAATTACAGGTAACATTTATTTATAATAAATTTGAATAATTAAATTTGTTGTACTATTACAAACCCCTAGAGAGATGAAATTTTTTCAATATTTGAAAAATCTTTCATAAATCCTCAAATAAATAATAGTTTTATAATTAAATGTTGATCAATTCAATAAATAAAATTTAATCCTAAAAAACAAAAGCTACCAGCAGTGAAATAATTGCTATTGTCATACATTAGAAATTTTATAAGTAATATGTATTTTTTTCCTAGAAGTACATATAGTAAAAAATCTAATCAAATCCTCTTCAGTGGAAAAAATATACTATGAAATATATTATGATTATAATATATCTTATGGTATTCAACAAATATGAAATAATTAATAAAAATTTTTATTCAATTATAAAAATTCAACAAACATTCAATAAGAATTTATATAAACACTGATTGTTCAGTAATAGTTAATGATTTATAATGAAAATATAAAAGAAATTTAATGGAAAATATTTATCTAATTAAAAAGATCGTCTTTAACTGATAGCTTTAGTTGGAGGATCAAGAAGTTACTATTACCCGGGATGATAAGTCCAAAAAATTAGTAATGCTAAAGAAGAGGAGGTACGATGACGTTATATAACAGTTTATCCTTGATTCTAAAGCGGAAACTTTAACTAATGACTCCACTTTAAAATTATGTGCTAGTGTCACCAGATTTCTTAAAAACCCCTTACCAGTGTTTTTAGATAAAAGAAAGGTTCCCAATCCAGCATGCCCACGGATTTTTACTTATATAAAAACCCACAAGGATCCAATTCCGACCTGTCCAATAGTAGAGAAATATTGCTCCCCCACCTATTTTATTGAGAAAAGTTTAGCTAAATGGTGCCTTACGAAACTTGAAGGTTACATTTTTTCTGTAAAGTCATCTCAAGAGTTTTTAGAGCGTTTAAAATCCATAAATATCAAAGGCACAGTGATAATGTCGGTTCTTGACTTTGAATCCCTGTGTGAGGATCGCGGGGGGTAGGCGCTGTTAAAAGAAGTCGAGATTTGACTGTGTCATCGCGTTTGGCACGCGGATCCGTGACGCCAAGGTCCAGGATTGGAGATTGACGCAGATACACAAATTCAACAATAAAAATATTTATTTAACAAAATAAAAGTATAAAAATTAAAGCGAATTATTAAATTAAAGCAATTTAAGCCATAATTACCAAAACATCTTAATCTAACTATTAATACATTTTCAGAGAGAGAGTTCCGCCACCCCACACATATAACTGGAACAGAGAGATCATACAATTCTATTTCACATTTCTTATTATCCTATTTGATCACTTAACATATTTCAGTGTCACTTCATAAATGTCCACTATTGATCGAGACTGTTGTCTATCATTGCTGTCGACCGCCATCTTATCTGTCTCCCGTCGTCATCTCCATTGACCACCCCCAACGGGATGAGTTTTGTCTTCTCTTTTCCTTGCCTACATGGTTCTTGGTAACACTTTTCTATCTTATCCTCTCTGACTGAACTGACTGACTGTCTGACCAGATCTCTTGGATACGGAACTCTTCAAGTTTATTTCTTTTCCAAAACAGGGAAGTTTCCCACAGTGGAATACAGAACTAACGAACTTGTTCAAAGTTCCTTGTTCGTTTATGATTGCTCTTATCATTTATTAGTTAATCATTTTTTTTATAAATTTTTATATCTAATTTGAAATAATAAATTTTTCGAATTAATTAATGTTCAAAAAAAAAAAAACATCAGAGTTCTTCGAATCCTCACATCTGTACCCCTCTTTGAACATCAGTGCTACCTGCTTATTATTTTATAGATTCCTCTTAGTGTTTACCCCTGAAAACGAACGTCACCCGGGGATTCTTAGAGATCTTGCACATCTAGTATGCCATGAATTGTATTTTGAATTTAAAGGGCTATTGTATCAACTAACTAAAGGGGTCCCAATTGGCAGCCCGATGGCAGGAATTTTGGCCGAGATTGTCATAAGGGAAATTGAAAGCCAACTACATCTTAATATTAGAGCGGAATTGCTTTTATATACACATTATGTTGACGATATTTTTATACTTTGGGTGAGACAAAGCTTCAGTACAGAGCTAATAGAACATATTTCTAAGCCACAGTATGGCCTCCAACTAAAGCTATCAGTTGAAGATGATACGATAGTTGATTTCTTAGATGTAAGAATTTTTGCCCACCCTAGGCACCTAAATACCAAAATAAGTAAATTATTTGTATCTATTAGTTTTCAGTATAATAATTATTATAGTTAAATCCATAATTATTATATTTTAAATAGATAGAATTGGATTTTTCAATTTTTTTTAATTCCAATTTTCAAAAAATTTATTTTATAAAATAATTTATCAGAAGTAAAACTTATTTGACAAAATTATCATCATTTTTAAATAATAAATAAAGCTGCAATGATTTGCATTTTATCATCACATTATATAGCTTAAATTTGCAACAATGGCTTAGAAATTCAAAATCAAATGGCTAGGAAGAGGTTAAATAGATAATAACTGTTACAAACTGCTGAATTATAATGTGCACTGTTACATTCATTAATGTTTTTAGAATATTTTAACATCAAAAAGTAAAACAGTGACTTTCCAAAATCCAAGAAGCAGTCAGAAATTTTTACATTGAAATTAATGAGAATTGAGTTTATATTTTCTAAATTTTCATCTAATAAATAATTTTCAAATTGCATTAATTTTATAAAATGAGGAATACTTTATCTATTTTAGATATTAAAACATTCCATATCTTAAATCATTTGTTTATGCAAATTAATTTTATTTTTCAGATGGCAAAAATTAAGAAAATTAAAGAAGAATTTAAAAAAAATTTTTCACATTTTAAAGATTTAGAAAAGTATGTCATGTATTTTTTTTCCATTTTACATATTAAATAATAATTACAATTTTTAAATCATTGTTGCGAGAATAATTATGGGATTTAAATCATTATTGTGGGAATAATTATGGGTAAAAATAAACAATAAACCAGATAAGTAAGATAAATCGATTTATCTTATAATTAATATGTAATGTAACAATAAACCAGATAAGTAAGATAAATCGATTTATCTTATTACCGTACTACTGAAATATTTCTTAAGTAAGTAAGAAGTATTTCAGTAGTACGGTAATAATTATGGGATTTAAATCATTGTTGAATCAAATGATTTTTCTAATTGTTAATGAATTAAAACATCCAAATTCATATTACATTTTATTTCATACTCATTAATATAATTAATCATTAATTTTTAAATTTATGTTACTAAAATAACAAATTTAAAAATTTTTAAATAATTTATATAACAGAAGTTATCTAATACATTATCAGAATACAAAATACCAATCCTGCTAAGCTGCCTCAAAGTGATGGAGGGATGTATGTTGGCAGAATAGGCGATAAGTCAGAAATTTTATTTCTTGTAGGGTCACCCTGGGCTAGAAAACTATTCCACTATGCTCAACTAAATGCTAGCAGGTGATATAAAGCAGAAAATGAAAGCACACCAGCACGGATGTCGCCTGGGTTAACAAAGTCCATGTCTGTGAGTTATGCAGAGGCTCACATTCGGAAAGTCTCCCTTGGCCACTGGTGGCGAAAGCAGCACCAACCAAGTCAGGCTACTGCAATACAAATACTGATAGTAGAGAACGGGTCACCACATCAGAGCCCAACCAGCCAAAGTGCTTCTCAGGAAACTCAGCCAGAGACCACCAAGTGCTGGAAAACTATGCCAACACATGAAATGAACAACTGACATGAATGAATTCATCATGGGTACATACTATACAATTACAAAATTAGAAACCGACATTACAGGGTACAGAAGGAAACTCTATGGTTTCAAACCTTACTATTGTAAGTCATAAATGCCCAAAATTTATGGATTTCTTACTACTAATTTTTACTAGGATACTATACATTATCTTAATAAACATAAAGAACATACAACTATAAGAATTAGAACAAAAAAGGACTCATTCCATATATCAGACCACTGGATTAGGAATTTAAACTCATAGAATTGCTACTGTAATATTTCTTACTTTAGATATTAAATAAAAATAAACAATAAGCCAAATAAGTAAGATAAATCGTTTATTCAAAAACGTTTTCAGCTATCCACATAGCCTTCTCAGTCTGAGGCAGGCTACATGGATAGCCGAAACGTTTTTGAATAAACGATTTATCTTATTTATTTGGTTTATTGTTTACTTTTATCCATAGAATTGCATTAACCAATTACAAAATTTACTGATTACATCATCATTGTAAATACAAGTAGTTGCAAGTCAAGGTGTTTGTAAGTTGAGGACTACCAGTATACTGTTTTTCACAAAGATTATTTAGTAAACAAAATAATTCCAATTTCTAAACCAGCAGGGAAAAATATATTAGTTTTACTCAGAATTTAATTTAAAGTATTTGAGAAATGAAAATTAATAAAAATATTCAGGTTAGATTTCAAAGCACTACTATAATTTATTATTTTTGGATACAGCTTAAACAAAAAATAATTTAGTCCCACTGTCTTATTATTTGTTACATTTATCTTTAATTTTTAAATTAAATGGATAAAAATTTAAACCAAATACTACAGCCAAATCTCCCCTAGTGAAATAAGTCTGAATTAAATTTTCTAGTGATTAATATTTGAATCAAAGCTATGGTGCCACTGTCTATTGAGTTAATTAATTAATTAAATTTAGAATTTTGAACTAAGGTGACATCATCTAGTAATTAATAATTACACTATAATTTTTTAATTAATTTTCTCAAAATAAAATTTTGCCACTGCACTGGAATCGAACCAGGATCTTTGGGATAGCACCCCAACGCCTTACCAGTTGGACTATGGTGATATTTGGTTTGATTTGAGGTTAATTCCTCTAATCAGTATGTATTTGAGAATAAAAATTTATTTACTTTAATAAAATAATGCTCAAAAAAAAAAAAATTACCTATTTCATTCTATTAATGCTAATAAATACAACAATAATTCTCTTCACTAGGTGGGATGGGAGACTAAATGAAGTTTATAAAATTATTATATAATTCGCAATAAACAGAGCATCTAATTTTTGAGGCAATATTTAGTAATTTCTTTTCCTCCTTATATATTTTTTCATAATGTTTTTTATTTGGAATTTATTATTTATCTATTAGAATACCAAAATGTAATAAATTATCTGCATAATTACCATGAGAAGATTAACTTTGACCCTTTTTTACTAATTTTATTTCTTCTTTTTATCATTATTTTAGGTATTATTTAGTTTAAGATAAGCTTACATTTCATGTTCTCCACTTCAGGAAATTAGAAATTAATTTAACACTTCGCTGACAAACGTTCAGAATTCTGTTCAGTTTCATTCTCATCAACCCAACAAAGGTATAGAATTCTATGCCTCAATTTGATACTACTTTGCTTGGATTGACTTATGAATTCTCTCCCGGGGTAAATTTATAGCTACTGAAAGTTTTATTGTAGTCTACTAAAGCCATCTGCTAATATTTCATGAATTTTTTCATTCTTTTTTGTTTTTTTAATTATTTGCAAATTTCAGAGATTTAAAAATATGAGTAAATCTGGAATATTTAATGTGTTTAATTTATAAGTGCAGCTAAAATTTGCTAATTATTAATTATTTTTTAATAAATTTGGATTTATCTTCATTACTTTATGATAACTGATTAATTTTTTCCAGTTCTTCTATTTCTGAAATTCCTATATTATTTCATTTCATATACACACTATTCTTTGCAGCACCAATAATCAAAAATGAGCATAAATAAAACAAACAATAGTTCACTTCATCAATTTTATTTTTCTCATCCTATCATTTTCAATGTGTGTTTAGGTCAACAGAATTTTATATCTGACAGTTTCTATTGTGATTCTTGATGTCAGATCTATCAAATAATTTCATCATTCTTTACTTCACTCATTTATTATATATATATTTCAGATCGGAAGAGCGTCGTGTAGGGAAAGAGTGTAGATCTCGGTGGTATATTTATTTTCAAAATAAATATAATATTTTTATTATTTATGTCTCGAAATTTTTAACTGTTTATCTTTATATTATCATCTATGAAATTTTTATAAATGGGAAAGTTGTTTAAATAATTTATATATTTAAAAATGTTTATATACCTGTAAATATTGATGACACTCATTCAATGTTTAAATTATGTATATTCTTTCTAAACTGAACTGTAAACTATATACATAATCAATGACCAAATGCGATAAGTTAAAAGATATTTTACACTTCATATATTTGTACAACCGATTACCAATTTATAAGTAGTAAATGTTATACTAGAAGCACAAAAATCAGTCAGAAATCTTCATCAATCAGTTACGATACAAATTAACATTTTTATGATAGGATATATATCTATTAGAAATATTAAATAAAATTTTAGATTAATAGACTATGGAAGAAGAATAAAGTTTCTTTGGAACGGCTCTTATGATGAATAGATTGCGAGAGACATTTAGACGAAGAAGAGACAGCCAGTGACTCTTTCACAATGAATATTAGAGATAATGAGAAGAGAAAATCGACTGCTTGGTTTCTTTATAAGAAACAAGAATCCGAGAAGATTTATGAGACTTTACTAAAGAACTTCGACAGATCAGAATATAAGGCAACTGATTGAGAACTTTGTGATTGAAAAGATTAATAGAAAAAAAGACTAAAAAATTTTCTTCATGGAAAGAGACTAATGGATTATTCTTATGGTAAACAAAAATTTGTTAAGTCACTCCGTTGAAAACTTTATAACAAATTTATTTTGGATATTAAATTTCGGTCAGATTTTATTAAAAATTAAAATTGTTGAGAATAAAGGATATATAGTATATGAAATAAATAATGAACTGTTTATGTATTGTTTATAACTGTTTATAAAAAAGTCAACTTTTATTATTTTTATATTTAAATTCACATTAAACTTTATTTTTTAACAAATAAAACTGTTTTATTTTTGCCTCTTTTCTTCTCTTCTGCAGCATTGGAGATACCAGAAGGTTAGGTTAGGTCTAACTAACCCTCTCCTCTTTCCTTTTCTTCTTTTTCCTTCTTCTGTGTGTGTGCGTGTGCGCACAAGCATGTTTGATTTTGAATTTACATAGTTCACATCATCATGGATCAGAGCACTGTTCTTCAAAACTGGATATCAAGCAATTAATAAAACTAGAATTCACTTTACACAACAGAGTACAATAAAAGTTTTACAAATTAGCTTTCCTGGCCTGAGATAAAGGCCATAACATTTAACATCCCTTTGTTAGTCAATCCCCTGTGTAATCTTTTTTGATTGGTAAGGAATCCACAACACAGACTTCTCTGCTTATAATAAAAAAAAAACATACTAATATTTAAAAAAATAAAAAATAGAATATATAAATGTTTATAAAAATGTTTTATGTTATTCTTTTAGTATAGCAAACAATTTTATATGCCCAAAGGTCGATTTTTGAAAGATTCAGAGATGCAAACCCGAAAGAAAATGGAATGAAAAATGATGAAAGATTTTTCCAAAACTAGGTAAATTCCCTTCGAAAATTTTGTTTACAAATGTAAAATGTTTGTCTTCTTTTGTTTTCTTACCTAAGTAAGAATGGTAAAACAAAAATATTCCAACAAAGTTTTTTTTTTCTGTGGTTGAAAAGTAATAATTATCACTAGTAAAAATTTTCTTCGCATGTTCTTACTTTCTCTGATGTAGATAGATACATATATTAAAATTTTAAGATCACAGAAAGGAAGATATCAATAATAAAAAATATTTTTATGCTAAGAAATAATTTTTTTTTTTTCTATTAAATATTTATTTTCAAAATAAATATAATATTTTTATTATTTATGTCTCGAAATTTTTAACTGTTTATCTTTATATTATCATCTATGAAATTTTTATAAATGGGAAAGTTGTTTAAATAATTTATATATTTAAAAATGTTTATATACCTGTAAATATTGATGACACTCATTCAATGTTTAAATTATGTATATTCTTTCTAAACTGAACTGTAAACTATATACATAATCAATGACCAAATGCGATAAGTTAAAAGATATTTTACACTTCATATATTTGTACAACCGATTACCAATTTATAAGTAGTAAATGTTATACTAGAAGCACAAAAATCAGTCAGAAATCTTCATCAATCAGTTACGATACAAATTAACATTTTTATGATAGGATATATATCTATTAGAAATATTAAATAAAATTTTAGATTAATAGACTATGGAAGAAGAATAAAGTTTCTTTGGAACGGCTCTTATGATGAATAGATTGCGAGAGACATTTAGACGAAGAAGAGACAGCCAGTGACTCTTTCACAATGAATATTAGAGATAATGAGAAGAGAAAATCGACTGCTTGGTTTCTTTATAAGAAACAAGAATCCGAGAAGATTTATGAGACTTTACTAAAGAACTTCGACAGATCAGAATATAAGGCAACTGATTGAGAACTTTGTGATTGAAAAGATTAATAGAAAAAAAGACTAAAAAATTTTCTTCATGGAAAGAGACTAATGGATTATTCTTATGGTAAACAAAAATTTGTTAAGTCACTCCGTTGAAAACTTTATAACAAATTTATTTTGGATATTAAATTTCGGTCAGATCTTATTACAAACAGTTGTTTAAGATACAAGATAGAGAGGTGTCCATATAGAGGTTTGGATATATAATAAAATATAGGCTTTTGTCCGGTTCCATGAAAAGTCATTCAACATAGAGAGGTGTCCAACATATAGAGATGTCTAACTTGACAGGTTTTACTGTACTTTGTAACTTGTATAGAAATGCCATTACTTCAGTTTTAAATTGGCAATCATGAACAATGCACATCTTGTTTACATATCAGAACAAGGATATTGATAAGAAAGGCAATTAGGTTGCCACCTTATTATCTAAGAAAGAAGTTTTTTAAGACTTTTATATAGTGATAGAGAATTTCTTGCATTGGATAAAAGTCAATTAAGGATTGTTAGAGGATTTTATGCAGGGCACTTTCATCTTAGAAGACATCTTGATTTAATAGGGATTGTTCATAGTCCCAATTATAGATGATGTCAAAATGAGTATAAGCCTCTATTCATATATAAAAGTCTCTATTTATATTACAAAGATGACATACTCCACTCAAAATAAAATTTTGAGTGGAGTATGTCATCTTTTCTGTGTTGAAGCTTATTTTTTTTGGGTTGCAGTTCTTGTATTGGAAGATTTTTATGTCCATTAAATAAGATACTATCTTATAAGATAAGAATTCTAACGGAATAGTTCTTTTATGGCAGCAGTATAAACTATTAAGTGGTTTAAGTGATAGTGTATCTGCCCCTATTTCATCTAATTTTAATCCTAAGTTCAATATTTGAAATTTCACTTTTCAAGATTTTCTAAGGACATAATCCTCATGAATATAAAGTTTTATGTATATCAAGACACTATATATTTATATATTTGAAATTTTCTTTAAAATTTAATATAACTTTTTGATAACTTTTCCCCAATAGGTTCGTAAATTTTGTGTGAAGTTTAGTGCTGGATTAAGAATAAGAAGTCACCCATCATTACAAAGTGAGCAAATTGGTATTGTTCAAGTTAACAGTACAGTAACATTTATGGATGAGGTTTGTATAAATCTTACTGATTCTTATTTACAGTATGCCAAAGTACTTCCTTTAAACATTTTATTAATTTGAAACTGTTTTAAATACTTTTTGTAATCCATTTTCATTTTAAATTATAAATTGAATATATTAAAATATATTTACATATTAAAATGGTTTTATATATGCTATCAGGTTTTAAATTAATATAGTATCCACAATGTGTGAAGTTAACTCTGATCTATCCTATTATTGTTTTATTATGTATGCTCTTTATTATTTATTGTTATTTTCATTAATATTTAACATATTATATTTCAGTTTAAGAGTTAACTCACTTTCTCCATCTCAGCAGTTAGCAGTTACATGTTATGGACCGGAAATCCATCTCTCGGCTCTTGACATCATCTGATCTAAATAATTTTACCACTGATCTGATGTGAGAATATAAGAATGATCTCTTATCGATGTTTTATTCAGTACATAATTAAATTATAAAGAGGATGACATGAATTGATTACTCTGTAAACTAATAAATTTGAAATTGTTATATGACATTATGTAAATAAAACAATTCAAGACTGAAACTCACAGGTATAAAAACATATGCATCAAATGACACAATGAGGTATCTGTATTGAAGTAGAGCATTAAGTGACATTTGAATTTCTTGTAAAGATCGACCATGGATTAAGTTTATATCAGTGGTGGTGGTATTAGTATTAATTGATATTTAAGGTTATATTTATTGTGAATATTTGATTTTTGAATATTTGAATTTTGATTAAATAAGTTTGGTTGATAATTTGAATTGTGCTTTATTATTGCTTAAATAAAGCTTGTTTACACTTTTGTAAATATTTTGGGTCAAATAAATTAATGTTTTATTATTTAAAGTTTGTTTGAGAATTTATTCAATTTATTAGTGTAAGTTTCTAATATTGTTTTTCGCTATTAAGAGTTAACCCTTATTTGATGCTTTAGACTGTAAGTTTCTGGTTGTTTGTTTTTGTTGTTTAGATGTTAATTATTGATAGATTGTTTTTGATTTGATATATTTATTTTTTTAGTAAAATGCTGTAAGTTTGTTGTTTGTTTTTGTTGTTTAGATGTTAATTATTGATAGATTGTTCTTGATTTGATATATTTATTTTTTTAGTAAAAGACCTGAGCTCAGGCTGAACTCTGGATTTGCAGAGTCGTTTAAACCATTAGGTTAGATTTATTATTTTTATTTATTTATTTATTGAAATTAGAGTATTTTGAAAATTAGTGCCTTTTCAAATGTATTCCAATGGTGTCTTGGTTTTATTTGTAATCAGTGGTGGCTCGTGAATGATTTTTGTGGGAGGGCTGAAAAAAATTATAATAAAATAAGTAATGTGTATAATAAAATACGTAGCTAAAATATGTAGTGCGGACTGCAATGTTTGCAGCCCACGATAATGAATGAATTTTGTGGGAGGGCTGAAAAAAATTATAATAAAATAAGTAGTGCGTATAATAAAACGAGAAATAAATCACGGTTTCTAAATACAATATTCATATATCAGAAACAGAAAATGATTTCGAAGGAAAATAAAATAAAAAAGAGGAAAAAAAACTAAAATAGAATTTATAAATCTATACCATAATCTTAAATCCAGATTTTTTCTTTTATATTCTTACATACCTGTCAAAAATATCTGTTTAAATCGTTAGATTTTGTAAAAATCTCTTCCAACCATATAACAATTTAAAAGGACAGTTTCATATATATATTCTATAATAAAACTATCAACTTTTATATTTTTCCAACATCACACTGTTTGCATCAATCTACAATGCTTGCTGATTTAGAAATATTATATACTTTTATTCAGAATCCAAATCTTATTGAGTGTTTTCTTCAGGAGAAAGAATCATTGTAGAGTATCAAGAACATAAAATTTTACTTTGGAGTTACTTTTTCTTCACTTTGAATAGAATAAATTCTACAGGAACAATACGAACGAAACTATGGAATTATAGTATAAAGTCTTTATTAATTAATCCTATTATTAAAGAATGGGATTTTTTATTTATATCCAAATTTTTATCTTTTTAAACAGATTACGTTCTGATACAATAATCCCAAACGATATCGGTTGAATGGGATTGATTTTATTATATTTTATTCTAAAGACATTTGGAATTTCCTTAGAGAAAAACGGAATTTTTCGAAACCCTAGGGAAACATAGAATCAAGCGATATCCGAAGACACATCTGAAAAGATACAGAAATTCCATCTGGAATTTTAGATAGAATAAATCATTTTTCCCTTTATAATATTGTTTTTCTCATATATATATGTGAAGTAATAGATATAAACGCAATTGGAAAATATAAATTTTTGATTAAAAATTGTTTTCTCCTGTGTAATCCCGATAATTTTTTTTAATAAACAAGTATATAAATACATAAGTTTACTTAAAAATTAATTTAAAATTATGTATGCACTTAAGAGAAAAAAATCAAATGAAACTAAACATGCTTTCCATCGCATTAATCATTCATTCTCTTATTTTTTTAATCAAACATAGATAAGTATTAAAAAAAAACTAAATTAACTTTATTAAATTATCATATTTCATGCTAAAAATATTCATTTTTTAAAACACAAAATTGCTAAATTTTGATGATAAAAATAAAAAAAAACTGATAAATTTCTAACATATTTATCATATTTTTAAAATCCATTTTCGGTTAAGAATATTTTATAGCCTTGTTATCTCAAAAATTTATTTTAAATAATGTCTCTAGAGATGTTATATCTGTAATAGAAGTATAGAATAGATATGAGGTCTCACGAGATATTTGTAAATGTCCGATAAGAAGGGAATCAGCTGTTGATCTTCAATTTTACTTCTTATCGGATCTTCGAGAAAATCTTGTTTAATAAATATAAACTTGTATTTCTTGGTATAATAATAAATTGCCTGCGATGTTTATTAAAATGTTTATTATTTTTTTACTATTTTAAAATTAGAAAATTAAGTGGATTATCTAAATAGTCAGTATATAATTATATATTAAAGTAGATAGTTGTATAGTAAAGTATACAGTTATGTAGTAAAGTTGTAATTATAAAAAAAGTAGTCAGTATATAATTATATATTAAAGTAGATAGTTGTATAGTAAAGTATACAGTTATGTAGTAAAGTTGTAATTATAAAAAAAGTAGTCAGTATATAATTATATAGTAAAGTAGATAGTTGTATATTAAAGTATACAGTTATGTAGTAAAGTTGTATTTATAAAAAAGTAATCAGTATATAATTATATAATAAAATAGATAGTTGTATAGTAAAGTATACAGTTATGTAGTAAAGTTGTAATTATAAAAAAAGTAGTCAGTATATAATTATATAGTAAAGTAGATAGTTGTATATTAAAGTATACAGTTATGTAGTAAAGTAGTAATTATAAGAAAAGTAGTCAGTATATAATTATATATTAAAGTAGATAGTTGTATAGTAAAGTATACAGTTATGTAGTAAAGTTGTAATTATAAAAAAAGTAGTCAGTATATAATTATATAGTAAAGTAGATAGTTGTATATTAAAGTATACAGTTATGTAGTAAAGTAGTAATTATAA
>AYEL01078785.1:0-56136 GCA_000484575.1 Olivierus martensii
AACATACAAATATATGTAAATAAATATAATCTTAATTATATTTAAAATTATATAACAATCAATTTCTATTTATTAACTAAACATTTTGAAGAAATTAGTTTAAGGAGAAAATATTTAATGTTTTAATTCATCTCACATAATTCTGAAAAAAAAAAATTATTATTGAAAGTTAAACCATATTCACGCATGAGGAACAATTTAAAAACATGTATTGATAATAAACTAGTAGCAAAAAATATTATTTCAACTTTTTGTCTTTCGCTTGAAGACAACTTTTGTTTTCTCGACGTTAAGCCTAAAGACGTTTGATATTTTATTATTTAATCTGTCGTTATAAACTTAATGACACCTCCTTTTTTATTTAAATTTATGTTTTACATCTCATGATAAACAATAAATTACATCAATGATTATCGAATTATTACCGAAAAGCGTCTTTCTTCTTCAGCCACGTTTCGCATCAGCTGCTTCTTTTTCAATACAAACAAACAGGTGATGACGTCATAGAGATTCTATTTTTGCTTTTAAAAAATGATCAATATACAGGCATATAATAATGAATATATGCTTAATATTTTAGCTCTTAAGATTAATAATGTCTTTTCTACAGAAATTATTTCAATTTGTTTCAAGAATGAAATAAAGTGCACGTGATATAATCCAACCTATTAAACAAGCGTAAGACTTGATTTTATACAACAGAATGTATTCATTAAAATCAAAACACATTACACGATGGCGCCTTTCATACAGTTGATACCAGTTTTCTTACAATACAATATTTTATCGATGCTATTATCGTACAAACAAAAAAAAAAATGGAACATATCTAATTTAAAATTAAAATAACTAAATATGGCACTAAAATAATCAAAATAAATAAAGATTTATGCTTAATAAAATATATTACATCATGTTTCTATCTTGGTTTCTATTAATATATATTTTATATTTCGGAAAATATCTCATTTTCATTTCTAGGTGTAAATATTTGTTATCATTTTTCCAATAAATAATATACCAGTATTGTATATGCCATTTATTCAGTCAAAATTATTATTTTGTCATTACTTTATTTTTTAATTAAATAAACACAAACTAAATTAAATATTATAGTAAATGTTTATTTGAAAGAAATGTCTTTTGTAGTGTTGATTTAAATGTTATCTTTGAAAACCATTTGTTTGGCTACAGAAATTAGACTTTGAACACAGAACGTATACACAAGAAGGACAATATAAAGTATTGTACTATTATCAAGTCTATATTATAGCGATAAGTTTTCGTTCTTGCAATCAAGATTTCTTCAAATAAACATACAGTATTTAAACTGTATCAGACATCAAGTCTTTTAAACCATTGATTAATGAGGATATGGGAACAACTATAGCTTTAAAAAAATTTGCAAAGAATGGAAATTAGAATATAATTACAATATCATGTCATTTTTAAAAGTAATACCTTACAATTTTTAACAGAAATATCTTATTCTATAGCTTTTTTGGCAAATCATACATATATAGTATTTATTAGGATCATTAATCTGTTTTTCTACATAGTCGCCGTTATTGCTGTTTTGCGCAATCTTGGAAGAAACGTCTACTGTCCGTTTTCTAGGTGGCGTTGGTCCGACCAACTTAGCCGCGACCATCGACGCAAGTACGCGTGCACTAACTGAACGAGTCAAGTGACAAAATAGGGATGACAGCTTCGCACATGGATGTTTTCAAACGCAAGATAACTGAAGTTGAATGGAAGTTTATTGTAATGTCGAATGTTAAGTGATTAGTTTCGACGTTGGAAATAGTATATTTAACAGAACTTAATATAATATTAATTCAATAATTCTTACCCGTAATTATACCGACTGTGATTCTCCCTTTCGCGTTTGGACTCATCCACCTTAGCTAGGCGCGGAAAGACAATATACGTTGTATATACCCACACAATAACACTCTGGATTTATAAATATACGACAAAATTAATGAAGATATACATATTTTTGCATTATGTTTTAATAGCAAAAGTGAATGGGTGACATTTTGATTTAGTAAACTGAACAACAGCCTTTATGAAACATTTTAAAGTATCATTATGATAAATCCTTGTAGCCACAAAAGGAATATACTGTATGTATCATAAATAAATATAATAAGAATCAATTCATAGTACTTACTTTATACGTATTTTACTGTACTTAGTTTTTCTCCGTTTTTAATTCTCATCACTAGTTTTTTAAAACGTCGAAAAGATACTTTGATTAAGTCATTATAAATATACTTTATTTTAAGATGAATTTAAATATATATATATACTGTATTTAAATTAATAAATAAATTTAAAATGATGTAAATTTCACAATAATAGGAAATTTTCAAAATTTTTAGCATCATCCAATTTTATGGAAAAATTTACTAACTTCAATCCTGAAGTTAGTAAAAAAATTTTAGATATAATTTATATATAAATTACAGCAAAAATATTCATTACAGTCAAAAAATTACAGCATATACAGTAAAATCTATCAAGTTGGATACCTCTCTATGTTAAACGACTTTTCCTGGATCCGGACAAAAGCCTACATTTTACTATATGTCCAAACCTCTATCTTGTATTTTGAACAACTGTTTGTAATAAGATGGACACTTTTTGATTATTGGTTGGAATAAAATTCTTAAATTCATTTAGGTTTAGAAGATTAACCAAAGGAATTTGTGAAAGAGAAATTTAAACATTGATTAGCCATGCCTTGAGATGGTTGCTGAGGTCTTATAAATCCTTGGTTTACTTATTACCACAGAATAACACATACAGTAACGAACCTCCAACCATGGTAGAAAACATGGTATGCTTATGCGCATGTCTGACGTACGCCGTGACGTCATTTTGGATGAAAAAACAGTATCTCCCGTTTGTATCCGTGTTAATGTTTACCTTCTGAGTCTCGGTCTATTGCCATTAATTGTTGGAAAATTTAATTATAAGTTTTATCTACAATGAGACAAGTATAATGTATTCATCCTTTAGTCCAATAAAAGTACATTTTTTGCGGAAAATTACCAAATGACAACTTCAACGAGAACTGCGCCGATCAGCGTACATTTTTTCTTACGGAGGAAAAACAAAAATTTAGCTTCCATCCCTTCATTTTTCTGGTGGGGAAATAAGGGTTATGCCATAATTCTCATTCGTCGACATCCAATCAACTCTATAAAGGGTTTAATTAGCTGCCCATATAACCCAACAGGATGGTGGAATTTAAAGTAGTAATAAATCTGTGAATTTTTTTTATTTTTTATGTAATACGATTCTGCTAGACCTAACGTGATACATCTTTATTTAATATAATAAAAATAAAAAGGAATTGGTGTCAAACTTAGGTAACTTAAAAGTTTATCAATAATGACGAACCAGTGTCTTCCATGCATATGTGACTAACTTACAATTTCAAAGTTAGGGCTAATTTTTTTTTGAGTTAGATGAGACATTACACTTTATTGAGATTTTATTTATTGTACTTTCTTAATTCACTATACAGTTGTTGGATGCAGGATACTGCACCCCTAGATGAATACTGTGACAACTCAAAAAATATTGATTTTCAGGAGTGAAGAAAAAGCCAGATATCGATATCATTGAAATGAGAGAGAGGTTTTCAATTACAATTGTGATATGAAAATTTTTTTATGCCCAAACATTTCACTAGGTAGATATGACCTTAGGCATACCGCCTGTATACTTAACTCAAACTGACAAGTGAGCAGTTTTGAGTTGTGATAGTATTCATCTAGAGTGCAATATGTATTTTTGGCTGCTGCCCTTAATCAGTCCTATTATATATAATTAAAGATTTAAAGGTGTAAATGAAATTTTGAAAATAGCATTGCATCTTAACATTAAAAAAATAAACATAAATTTATTTCAGTTTTATTAATACTTTAAAGGACCTAGCATGAGGCAAAATGCAAAAATACAATATAAAAAAAATTCCGTTAGTGTTTTTGCAGGTCGCTACAGAACAAGTTGGCCTTTTTTCTTTTTTATATTTGATAGTACACTAGGCACACCGATAAGCAATAAAAATTACTATACTTTATACAGACTATAGCTTTCAAATCAAGGTAGATTATCATAAAAATCACGGATACAATCTTTAACACCAGCGACCACGCCACTTCTTCATCCAAGATGACGTCATGCGCAGTAAAAGACAAGTTTTGGTCAAAATGTTAGCACACCATGTTTTCTACCATGCCTTCAACCAATTTTTTGCAGGATAGCAATGCGCGCCCATACAACTAGCGATCCTAGCGGAGAAAAACTTAAAAGAAAATAATCAACCTTATTCCTGTGTAAACAGTAGTAAATTTTGAGTTTTTTCCTCCAACCAATTTTTTGCAGGATAGCAATGCGCGCCCATACAACTAGCGATCCTAGCGGAGAAAAACTTAAAAGAAAATAATCAACCTTATTCCTGTGTAAACAGTAGTAAATTTTGAGTTTTTTGTAAAATTGAGATTATTCTACATACGAAAATTTACAAACAGAGAAATGTCAGATTGTCACAGAAAGAATAAATATATAATATTTCAAAATCGTGGTTGTTAAAAATGTGAATTAAACTAAAGAAAAATTAAAGGTTTCTTTCTGATTTATATTAATACAGTAGAATTATGTTTTTTTTTTTTTTTGCCTGTTTGTAAAATTGATGTTTAATTTAAACGGACAACAACAGTTATTAAATAAAAATAAAATTGTTTATAATAATAAAATAAATCAAACATTAGTTATTTTTAATCACACTGGCAGATGCAGAGAGGCTGTTGCTCCTCCAAAGAAGTTCGGTTCAATTATATTTTAAATAAAAACAATTTTACGATTATATTTTCTAATCGCAAATTACCTGTAATTATAAGTTTTGTAGAAAAATAGGATTTTTACAGAATGGAAAATCACTTTTTAAAATTACGTAAGACAAAAGCAAAATTTCTGTTTAATTAAATATATTTATAAATATACAAAATCTTCAAACAGTATTTTCTGAATATATTTTTCTAATCATACATTTTTTACAATACAATTTTTTATATATTTTTCCGTTCAAAAAAATAATAATAAATAAAATAAAAAATACTTTGTGCAGAAAATTTGCATTCAGTAAAAGCCAGCTCTTTAAAAACTTTCCAACTTTAAAAATTTTTCTGAATTCGTCTAATACATCAGCATTTGTCAATTAAAGTTCAATCATTGGCTTCTGCATAGAAGATAGAAAACAAATAAAAATATGTTTGCTGCAAATTATATATATATTTAAATTAATTTTAAAATAAAGTATATTTACAATGACTTGACTAAAGTGTCCTTTTGAAGTCTTAAAAGAACTAGTGGTGAGATGAGGCAACTATATCTTCTATATAGATTCTACATAGAAGATATAGTTACCTTAGTTTCAGTAACACAAAAGATTCTTCCAGGAAAATATTCATCTTCATATAAAAATATTATATGTTCATTAACAACTTTTTAATGGTTATCCATTTATTGCTATCTAATATTTCTCTTCTTTCCAATGTATTACCATGGTCTATAAATATGGACTATATCTTCTATATAGATTCTACATAGAAGATATAGTCACCTTAGTTTCAGTAACACAAAGGATTCTTCCAGGAAAATATTCATCTTCATATAAAAATATTACATGTTCATTAACAACTTTTTAACGGTTAGCCATTTATTGCTATCTAATATTTCTCTTCTTTCCAATGTATTACCATGGTCTATAAATATATACTATGGTCATCCCACTCCTACCGATAACAATAGAAAAACTGTTAAGATCTAGATTTTAACCACCAGGGCAGCGTTGTTGTCACACCTAGTATAACAGCAGACGAATCTGTATAGTTACTTATAGAAGCTTATATGCTCAAACATAATATTAAAATACTTTTAACAGGAATTTCGTTATATTTTGAAACAACCATTTGGCATTTTTTCGTCAAAAAATAAATAAAATTACTTCTCTAACAACAACCTAGGTCAGGTTACAAGTACGAATTCTATACGACGTGGAACACTGCGCACTCTAGTGATGGGATTTCAAAATCTTTCAGCAATGGCGTCGAAGTGGTATATTTATAGACCATGGTATTACTAAAGCTAGGTTGACACGATCAGAGCACACTCGGACCGAGTTCACTTGGATGATGCGTGCGCATCTACTTCGACGTTACTCGGACCTTTTCATCCGAATCGAGTAAACTCGGACGACACCCAAAATTCTCGGACCGAATAGCAGCTGATTGGAAGTTTAAGATGGCGGAAAGCAGTAAACAACGATCGCGTAGTAGAGCGAAGCTCTCATGTTTGTGTCAAATGATGGAATTTTAGAATTAACACGTCTGAACTTTTAGTTCATCAAACTGGATATTAGTAAATCGTAGGTAGTTTTGAATGTATTTTTACTTTCATTTTCCACCTGAAGCAAAAAATTGGAAGAGGCGCCTAATTGCTCACTCCTGAGCAATTATTAAGAGGAAGTTATGAAACTGATCCATTCTTCAGTCCATAATTCTTCTTCCGTCTAATCTGTTTATTAATGTGACTGTCTAGCTCCTGCAATAATATATTAGCTACAGAAAAGGAGATCCGCCATTTACCTCAGATTATAGAAAAAGTACACTTGGATCGTGTAAACGAACTTAAAACTCGGTCCGAGTGTATTCGGACCGAGTTTGTCTCCGACCGAGTGTACTCTGATCGTGTCAACCTAGCTTAAATGATGTCAATAATTGACCGCAGGTTAGGTTAGTAGTTAACCATGAGGTCATTTACTAAAACAAATTATACTATAAAAGTGAGCGTTCTGTTCCTTGTTTCTAATGAAATTTTATGTACTGTAAATTAGATATGATATAATTAGTACATAAATTTGATTAATTTGTGTTAGTAATTGACCATGTCTGTCAACTTCTAAAAATAATCAGAATGATACGATTCGGTAGTTGACCCATCGGTCAATTAAGTTTTTGATATTGGGATGAGAATAAAATGTGTTTAATGAATACAAAACTTAATGGCAATTAAATAGTGAAAGTTTCACGCATAAAGGGTCAAAAGCTGAGAAATTACTTACTGTGAACTGCACACTTTTTCTTAACGATAGCGTTAAGAAAGTTACAATATGGAGGAATATGACTGACGTTACTAATATTAATTGTCCATAGTTACGATAAACGTTCCTATCCAAAGAAAAGTATACTAGCATCGCGCCGGTAGAGGCCGTAACATATCTACCGCACTTCTCTCGTAAGACCATTACTTAAAAAAAGCTTATTTTTCACGTTTTAGTGAAAAGTGGTCAACTACTGATACAAGGTCAATTACTGGTGCCTTTACCTTAATACAAATAAAAATATGTTTGCTGCAAATCTTTATATATAAAAATCCCGTGTCACGATGTTCGTTTTCGCTAATCTCCGAAACCACTCAACCGATTTCAATGAAATTTTGTAAACGTGTATTGTTTGGTCCAACTTAAAATATTGGATAGTTTTTATTTCGATAAGTTATATTTTAAATATTTTAAAATCTATTGATATTTACGGTACTACACCATGAACTGCCCAAGCAACGCCGGGCATGGGTGTGCTAGTTTATAATAGTAAAATGTATTTTTGTATTGATTATGGAGGCAAAGAATCAGTGAAACACGAAAAAGAAAAGATAAACATTCTTCTGATCATATTATTCAGAAAACGTGATTATAAAATAAGAAAATTAAAGAAATATATCACATAATTGCAATAAATATACTTTTTATTTCAGATTAGATTAATTTTAGGTTTTTGTTTCGTTTTATTTGCACCGCACAGATTGGAATAGAGACAAGTCTTTTTCGTAATCATCGAGGGGTTTGACATTGGACGATTAGTCCTAGTACGGGTAGGTACTATCTGTACCCATCAAGGCGTATGGACGGAAATACGCTGTCCCCAGGAGTCGCCAAACCCCGGGAGAGATCAACCAGTTGAGAGGTTAAAAGGCCCAGTCCCGTATCCCAATTGATAAATTGGGGACCGATCAACCCGAGATCAACTGAGAGTAAGCGGATATGTAATCACGCTGGCAACTGGCCATTTTAATATAATAAAAATTCAGTCATTTTGTTATTATTTTAAATTTGTGTTTACATATATTTATTTTTTTAAATTAGTAATTTCGTTTTCTAATTTTGCTATTTTCTGATTTAATTTCTGAATGATTTCTAAATAATATGCACATGGATTTAGTAATGCATTTTCTTCACAGCCAGTTGAATCTATCGGTAGAAGAAGGTAGTTAATATAATTTGTACTTGAAGTGTTTGATGCACTGGCAGTGGCGCCGAGAAGGCGGGGAAGAGGGGACAAATTCCCCTGGCCCGTAGAGGCCCGGGCTGCTATTTAACAATAAGAATTTATTATATATATGGGCCCAAAACCTGGTTCATACCGGGGCCCGGGATTTCTCTCGGCACCACTGCACTGGCATTTCTTTTAGACATTGATATGTCTAAATAAAAAATAAAATCTCCATTTGTCCTTATAAAATAAGCTATCCCAAACACTTAGGAAAGGGGATTTAGCAGTTTTTTCTAAGCCCTTCATATACAATTAGTAGCCTATTAAACATATAATGAATTATTTACTGTGTGATTCCATGCCATATTTTTCAGCATTATATGTAAAATTTGAATTTTACTTTTAGGATCAATTTATTGTTTATAAATTTTTGATAATTTAGATGAAATTTTAATTTATATTATTTAATAATTTAATTTTACTTTTTTCTAATTTGTAATACTAAGTATGCAATCAAATTGTTTATTATTTTAATTTGAAATAAAATTACCTGCTTTATCACTGTTCTCAAATATGTTTTTTCCCCCTCTGTCTGACTGATCTATTGGATTCTTTTTCAGAGACTTTGATACGAGCAGTGGCGTAGCTAAAAACTGAGATGCCCCCGCAAAAAATGTCAATGGGGCCCCCTCTTTTTAATTTAGCGATATAATTTATTTCAAATGTTATGTAAACTCAGTAACACTGGATGTCAACATTTATTTATAAGGATGTCGACATAAAAAAGCCTAACGCAAACTAATTTATTAATAAGGTTAATACGTGAAAACTTTATACAGGTGAAAATAATTTTATATATATAAGTGGATCGGGGGAAGTTGCCATACTTTTTCTTTTTGACCCTAAAACTCACGCCACTTACTACTCATACTGAGTGGAAAGTGGCGTCATCTGTTGACAAAAAAAAGACTCTAAAACTCATATTAAATTTGAATATTTTCATTTAATATTTTTTGTACTTAAACTTACAAGTGTTATGCATATATGACTCCATAAAATACTTTGAAATAACAATCGGGTCATTATAATTTTTTAAAAAAGTTACATTTAGTCATCTTACCCCGAATATTCGGGGTAAGATGCCACTGCACTTTGGATGATATTCATTTTAATAAATAGCCAAAATGAACTCTATAATCATTCAATAAACTTCTTGTTCACTATACCATGTATATTTTAATAGAATAAATTGTTTATATTTATAAAATTACAAGAATTAAATAAAATCAGCTATTTAGATATTTTATACATGCACGGTAGACAAGTTACGGCTTTTGAACCACATTCGACTCTTTGATGCCTTTAGTGTGGGTCCATATCACGAAAGTCAAAAGTTAATAGGCGCATTCGGCAATTCAGATCAATCTGACCAGATATCTGGATAGATCACGTGACTTTCTTCCAACCAAAACCAAAGGTCTTTGGTTGGAAGAAAGTTTAAAACTTGCAGCATAAACTTGCAGCAAACTTGCATTGGGTCTTAATATATGTTCTTATCATTTAATTTATGAAAATAAATCATAAATATAAAAATTTAAATTTGGCATGTGATCCTGAACCAAATTTTGCCATCTTTCCCGTTGATCAGGGTGAAATTCAACCTTTAATCACGTGACTCAAAATGGCTAAATTAGAACGACATTGGAAGAAAAATATTCTTTAAAGTATCTACTACACATTACAAATATTAATTTTTAGTATGATGATATTATTACGATTAATAACAACACTTCAAAAGTGACTGTATATTTTCGATAATAATTTCAACACTCGCTGGAAACTTTTCGATTTCTAATGTGAGTATTTGATAATCTGATAATAGCCATCGTCTATATTTTTGGCGGGCTTATAGGAGGTTATAATAAATCACCTTTTATCGTCATCTGTTTAAATACTAAAGAATTAGAGAAAAATAAGCTTCTTCATTCGATTCACTCTAACTATACAAACTGTAAAACTTTTAAACAGATCTACATTGATTTAAATAAAAGTAATTTTATTTGGACAAATTAAACAATACGTAATTAAATGCATCAGAAGCTATTTAAGCTTACACGCTGTTACGAAATCGTTCCGAACGTTTGGCATTTTTTTTTGCAAATTCTTCTACGAGTATATTGATATTAAGTTTTTTAGCTCTGTCGCATTCTATGGATAACATAGCTAAACCTGCTAATTGCACTTGCGTCATTAAACACATGATTACATTCTAACAAATGATATACATAATTTGATTTACTTTTTCTAGGTATAAGATTTTAAACTTGTGTCGTATAGATGTATACAGCTTAGTTTGTGATAATTTGCAACTTTCGAGAGCACTGCATTAGGGTACGGCCAGGCTGGTAAGCGACAGAGCGAGTCTTTTGTAGCTGGCAACAAAAGTCAATTTCAAACATACAGGTTTTCGTTGAACTGGCCAGACTGACATAAAGCGATTGCTCGCAATCGCTAAGCGCTTGAACGACTCGCTCAGAATTCAAACGAGTTTGATTTTAGCGCGATAAACGGGAGGCGACAAATCTGTTCTTATGGAAATTAAATAATGAATTCCAGCAGCATAATAGAGAACTTTTGATTTCAGAAGTTCAAAGCAGGCCTGTATTATGGCAAGACAGACATAAAAATTTTAAAAATAGAAATATTACCGATAAATTATGGAAGGAAGTGGAAATGCTTGTGGTATACCTGATAAGTACAGTAACTTGTAAATTTATAAAATTCTTATGTTTTAAATAAATTAATGGATATTTGCGGATTGATGAAAATCATCATCCGAAAGAAGAAAGAATCGTAATTTTCTTGATAATACCATTATGGCGACTGAAGTCGAGCAAGATCCTGGCCATATGGCCAGGATGTCGCCAGCTACCAATATCTCTGTCGCTAGTCGTATGTTAGTTGTCGTTGCGCGCTTACCAGCCTGGCCGTACCCTTAGACGTACTGTAGCGTTTTAATCAAATAATCGCTGCATCCGAAAACATAAAAAAATGTATGTGAAAACAATACATAAATTTTAAATAGCGGCTAACCAAGTTTCAGAGTTCCAGCTAACGAACGCCGACGCCCTGCGCTATATAGGTTTAACTGTTCTGCATTAAAATCGGGTTTATTGGGCATTGATTGTTGGGATTTTAGAGGTTTTTTTCTTCAGGGTGAGTTGGGGCACCACGAAGCTCGGGGCCTCCCCGCGTCGCGGGGTCTGCTGACCGTCAGCTACGCCACTGGATACCAGGTATGGAATTTTAATTTTAAAATCGGCTTAAATCCACCAAAATTTCCACTATTGATAGTTTTCAAAATCACTGATCTCAAAATGGTCTTCAAAAATTCTCATAGTATTGTACAGTAGGCCTCGATTGGTCCGAATAATATATCCCACGAATTTCTCGCACTATTCGAAGTACATGTTGCCACCTAGTCAGTGATCGAAACCCGGAGACAATAAAATATTTTTTTTCCGTACAATGTTTATTAGTTGTATAAAATATAGAAACATGAAAAAACCAACTTCTGACGAAAATACAAATAATAATGTAAATATTAAATAATTTTTAAGCAATATGATATAAAAATAAAAAAAATCATAAAAATCACAAAAATTATATTTTTTATTGCTCTGCGCTGCTTCCAAAATCTTTTTATTTTTTATTATTTTATCGAAAAAATCAGTACAATTAAGATTTAAATTATTACAGATTAATAATTCTGCTTTTACTTTTTCTGCTGTTAAGCCTGGAACACACCGACACTTTTCTGCGCAGAATAACAGAATGCAGAAAAGTTTCATTCTGCTTTGGTTCTGTTTTCAGCAAAATATAGCAGGTGACACACATGCAAATGCAGTTAAGTGAGTTAAGTAGAGTGCATTCCGCCGCCATTTTACATCCGCTGCCGATCGATAATCACGGATAACTTTGTGAAAAGTAAACTATAATACTATATTTCTTTTATAATTTTAAAATTACAAAATTAGAAAAAGAAAGATGATATTATGGCTTACTTTTCAAATGTTAACCGCGATTATCGATCGACAGAGGATGTAAAATGGCGACGGAATGCACTGCAGTTAAGAAACGAAAAGCGGCACCTTGTGTTTTTCTTATATTTAGCAAACTGATAATTTATAAATATATTCTAAAAATAATTTCAAATATTTTTTAAATATGAAATATTTTCATTTTAAAAGGAAATCATTTTTTAAATATGAAATATTTTTATTTTAAAGGAAATTAGTATTTATAATATATTTTCATTACATTCTATTATAATTTTATGAATATAATATAATTTCTCTACGTCTGGCAAATGTGATCGAAGTTATTTTCAGAATGATTCATCAACATACGGCATAACAGATAATAAATCTGTTATGCCGTATGCCGATGGCTTTCCAACTGCTTTAAAACTTTATCCTTGTAATTTTTGTTCTTTTTGACATAAAGATAGGAATATTTTCTTATGTTTTCGATAAACATCTCAGTATTTACAGCAGACAATCGTCGCTTACTTTCCGCCACGTTTTAAACGTATATGACGTCATATGTAAACAATGCTACGATTGGTTGTAGTTAGGCAGAAATCTCGAGAAGAATGAAAAACTTGAGCTGTGCTAATGTCAATTTTCTGCCCTGTTTCTGCTTCGATACGCATAAATTTCTTTCTGCTTTTTGCCGTTTTTTCTGCAATTCTGCGCAGAAAAGTCTCGGTGTGTTCCAAGCTTTAATCTATTTCTTTTATCCCACCATAATTCGTTCATTGAAGAAAAACTTTTCTCAATATATGCATTGGATGTTAGAATGCTAAGTATAAATTCAATTAATTTTAGTACGATAGGAAAATTGCCTTTTCGTAATATATATGCCCATAATTGTGAGTTACTTTTTTTTTTTAATGTTCTCTTCCAGATGTTCCACTATTTCTTTAATAGTGGAAATTTCATTAAAAATATCATCACCGTTTTCTTTTAAATTTATTTTGTTTATATATTTATCTATTTTTTGTATATTTAACTTTTTTTTTGTAAATTTTCAATTTCGAAGAAAACCGGAAAATGAACCAATTACCCGGATAATTATTCGAAAAACCCGACTGTCTGGGGAAAACCAGTCAGGTGGCAACAAGTCGAAATATTAACTATATGTAAAATATGGTAATTGGTTCTTGCTTTGTGAGATTCTGGCCATTTTTCGTAATATATATGCCCATAATTGTGAGTTACTTTTCTTTTTTTTTTTAATGTTCTCTTCCAGATGTTCCACTATTTCTTTAATAGTGGAAATTTCTATTTTAAAATAATAAATAAATAAATAAAAATAAAAGTTGCAAATCTGAAATGGACATTATATTTGCTTATGAATAAGTCGTATCTGTTAGACGATTTTTTCGTGTTTTAACTGTTTTATTGTATGATTATTATTAAAATGATGAATTGTGCAGTGAGCGGTTGTAATAACCATTATAGAAATACAGAAAAAAAAAGAAAAATCAGTTCCCTAATTTTAAAAGTTGAATTATAATTTATTACACTTTCTGAATTTATAACACTAATCATATTTGCATATTACAGTAAATATATTTACAAATTTTCAATATTTTAATTAAATTACAAAAAATTACAAATTTTGGTAATGTACTGTTTTTATACTGTAATTTTTTCTAATGTGTGTGTTTTATTATTAAAAGTAAAACTTCTAACTGATGAATAACGACTTTTCTAATAATATAGTACAGTATTTCTATAGAAAAACGAAAATTATTGTGTTAAATTTAATTGCCAGACAGGCTGGCGGCTGGCGGGCCGCATCCGTCCTGCAAAGTAATTTTGTACGGCCCGCGAAAATGTTTTAGCTATTTGTTTAAATCATCGATGTAGCGATATATACAGTATATCGTTGGTTTAAATCAGCCATTCTCAACCTGCGGCCCGCGGGCCTCATCTGGTGTATACGCGGAATTCTTTTCCCACAATCAAAAATAAAAGTTCTGATATTAAAAATTTTTTTTAATCTGGAAAAATTAAAAATTTCCTAATTTGCTAGTTCCTCCTTGATACACTCATAAAATTTTACAGGTCATAGGTCAGCTTGGAAAACATTGACCTATGGCACTCATGAATTGAGAAGTCAAGAGTTTTTTGTAGGCGATTTTTTAGAAATCACAGACATTTTTCACATGATACCAACTGGTTGCCAACTGCTGATACAGCATGTTGAGGGCCCGCTTAATGTAGCAAACAAATGTATGCAGCCCACTTAATGTAGTAAACAAATGTATGCGGCCCGGGGAAAAAAAGGTTGAAAACGCATTGTTCTAGAGAATCTAGATTGTTGTTTTCCTTAAAACCAGCATTCATCATGTGCAGATAAAGTATATTGTATAAACACCATTTCCAGTTCTGAAAGTTAGAGAAATACTAAGCCAGAGTTTTTATTTCTTTAAATTACTAAAAATATAATTAGTAATTCATAGTGAGCAGAATTAATAATATACGTTTAAAAATAGAATTTATATAGTAACAAATGTATATTAATAGCGAAGAAAAAAATAATAATTTTTCTTATTATATACAACAAATAAACTTTAAATATTAAAAAAATTAATAAAACAAAATTATTTACTCATATAAATTAAATATAATTATTAACTAAAAAATTTTTAATATACCAGTACAGTGTAAATATATCTATTATATTGTATATACAAATTTCGTAAGTCTATATACTCACTGATTCACTGTTAACGGAATTTGTACATAGTATCTTTATATGAATATATCCTAATTTTTTAGCAATCAGATAAAACTAATTAAACTTAAATGAAAGAAAATCTTGATATTCCTTTCAACTATTTTTTAAACAAGGTGATGAAAGGTTGATTAATTTAAAAAAACGCAAGTGGAAGAATACCGGAAATAACACCGGATATAAGATCGGAATCTCACACGCGCAGATGCAACAAAGACCACTCCCACTTACGTCGATGACGTGGCTACAGATCATTTAACTTTCTAAGAGAAATTACTTATCAATCTGAAACTATTATTTCGCTTCTAAATGTTGAGTAAAACTATTTTTCATCATCAGAATAATCGTATTTTATTTATAGTTTATTTTAGAAAATAGTTTTCAATTAAACCATTATACATACGCATACTATGTACACTCAATATTAACAAATATTTTATAACAGCAGAACAGTTAATTATAATATATTTATTTTAATGGAAAATTTTATATTTTAATATTTAGATTCTTCTAAAAAAAATGAAAAGATTTATGTATAGGGAAACAGTATCGAGTTTATATAAAATAAATAATATACAATTTTCAATTTTTATGTATGAGAATACATTAAAACAAATACTGTACAATGATAAAATAAAATTTTAATATTTTATAACGTTGAAAATTATAAAAAACTTTAATAAGTTTTGTACAAAATAATTTATTTAAACATTTAATTTCTTAAAATAATATATAACAAATACAATATTAAATTAAAAAAATTCTGATCATATATATAATATTCAACATAAAAAAAAAATTTATTTAAAATACAAAAATCATTGGCTACGTTGCATCAAATACCGTTCTAAACGTAATCAAAGTAAACAAAAAATGTAGATAACTTCCGTCAAATCACAGCAATGATTGAAGTACTTCCGCTGAGGAAGTGTGTCAAGGACTATTTTGTAATCCTAGCAGCTCAATGACCTTTTCGAGTACCTAACAATAATTTCTGGATTACAATGAACTCTTCATAAGGTGAGTCGAAAAAGACTTGAATTTAATAAATTTCGCCTATTGCGTATCAGTTCGTTTTCTAAACAGTTTTAAAATAAAAGATAAATTCTCAAATCTACCATTATAAAGAGGTCATCAAACAACTAATACATGCCCAGGGGTTCCGACCACCCACAGTACAGTCATAAAGTCATTACCTTTAAACTATCCACTCCCAGAGTCATATATCGATAGCATTTCGAAAAGAAAATACTTTCCAGAAACACATCATTTTACTTGTATACTAAATATTAGTAAAACGAACGAATCTGATAATATATAAATGGTTTCTTTTTATTATAAAATAATATACTGTTTAGCATGCAATAAAAAATTGATTCTGCAAAATATTTTATAATTTCCTACAAACAATTATTTCTACAAAACGGTATTTTCATTGAAACTAAGTATAATAAGCTTAATTAATCTTTAAAACAATTCTTTGTTTATTATTATTATTTTTAAAAGTATGAAAGAGTATTATTAGTAATCTTATATAGTATTAATTAAAATTATGACAGTAACACGGTGCATCTAATCTTATAACCTGGACAGTTTCTTAAAGATTTTTTTAAACGAAAATTCTATAAGCAATAATAGCTAATTCGATAAAAACATTAAATTATACTAAAAAAATTTTCTAAACAAAATTTCGTTATCACACAAAAAATATTAATTTTATCAATTTTTATAATAATTACTTATTAAAAGATGGAAAATATTTTTATTATTAAAACATCAAGCTATCCAGGCAAATATTTCTTTACCGATTCTAAAAGTATGGGGAAATGTCAACAGGTCTATGGAGATCGAGCCGCCATTGACAACGAGTCGAGTTGCACGTAGGCCTCAGACACAACAATAGATTCTCCTCTCCCGGCACCCTCCCCATACAGAATGAGTCACGTGATGCCCCTCACATCTGTCATGGTATATTCTTAATTAATTAGCATCATCATCCTTAAAGAACGGACATAACAGCCAAATTTTCTATTTACAAAATATAGTAAAATTCATTCAGTAAGGAAGCAGTAACAAAAATTGTCGGACTAAAAAACAAAGATTGGTTCTTACACATGTATCCAACTAAACGCTGCAGGTCCGGAACTCAGTCAGTGGGACCGGCGGTAACGGCCTTGAGCATTAGGTAGGGTGAACGGCCTCACCTGTCTCTCCGCCAAACATCGTTTCCACCCTAGGGATTGTTCTGTGAAACATCAAAGCTTCATTTTCAGTATGTGAATGGAAACAAATATTAGTAATTAAAGTCTTGAGGAAACAATTTACATTTAATTCCGAAAAATCGTATTTTTGAGATACAAATAATTTTATTCTCAAGGTTGCTCTAGACAGATGTACCAAAATAGCTGGTCTCTTATATGCGAAGTTACAGACACAGCATCCATTGTACTGAATTCGATTGCGAGCTCCAAATCGTTTCCGGTCAGAACAGAGGAAGTTGATCTTTTGAGTTGACTTCCTCTGTTCGATATCACAGGAATTTACTTCGTGCCAATAGTCTTTTAATAATGATAATTTATTGACACAAAGTGAATTCTTGTGATATCAAGAAAACATCATTAAAATCGCTGAAATACATTCTTAATTTGAGAAGATGTTTATAAATACCAACAAGAAAAGGAAAAGGAATTGGGTCGGAGTACTACAAAGCTGCGTTTATTGGCGAGCTAAGCTGTAGTGTGCAGTCAACTCAATCTGTTGTTGTACTTCATTTACTCGATATAGGTTTCAAATCGTATCATGTTTGTTCTTCTCAGAAAACAATCAATTCATACACCGGAAGTAATAATAAGTTACGCGTGGATGCCACGTGGTACATCCGGCCGAGTCAAGGTCGGTGAGTAACCAACCCTCAAGTCAACCTCCTTACTTGTAGGTCGATTTCACCATGTAAAACAAAGGGATGATTTCACCCTCTCTACCTGTCATAGTGGTTCGACAACCAGGTGGTCGTCAAGCACACCTGGCCGAACCCAACAAACATCCTCCACTGAAATCTATTCCTCTCCAAACAAGACACCAGCTCTGATTTTAAATAACAATTTAATAGTTTAGAATCAGGACTGTAATATTATAAATATCAGCTGGCTAAATTTATATCATATATAGCCTAGAAATCATAGAGCCAGCTGTTTTTATTTCATTTATTTGACACAGGTGGACACGGCAGCTGTGTCCTGTACTATTGTTTTCCAAGACATTTCCGGCTGTTATTGACTACAGAAAGTGGAAATAGGAGAATATTTTATTTGTCCCATGACACTTAAATTGGATTTTATTATTTTTTTTAACTTTGAAACAGTAAACAAACATTTTAAGACAAACCAGAAACTTTCTGGGCTTAAGAGTTGAGTTCACCAGTGAGAGGTTAGTCGCATCAAAAAAAAAAAAATAGTAGGGACATGTATAACCAGCTTGCCAAAGAAAAACCTAGGGAAAATAAATATTTAAGTTATACATATAATAACTTATTTTTGTTTATATAAGTAATTTAGTTTTGTATGAATTTTATATTTTTATTTGTTTATTGGTAATATATTGACTTTTTCTAGTGCTGGAACTTTTGTAAAACTTCACCGGTCACCCAGCTCCCGCTTACCCTCCCGTGGGAGCTATAGCTTGTGACCCTACAGGAATATGGCGGATGCAGACATGCGCATTGAAAAATAGTGACCCGATATACTGCTGAGTGCTACTACTCCTTAAACCTCTACTCTGGTGCAAGCATCTGACAGAGAGCCATGGCATTTCTACACAGACTGATTATATCTCAGAGAGATGGTTTAGCTATGTTAAAACGACTATTTTAATACGATTTAGACCAGTAGTCTCAAATTCATTGTCTTCAACGGGCCACTTTAGACTAAAGTTACTCTATGCTCCTATAGAGAAATATGGATATGACCTTGAATGCCGCCATGTTTGAGACATCTAGTCTAACGCGAAGCTTACATATAGGCACCGATTCAAAACAGAATTCCGTTTTCCCCGTTATATTATACATAATTAAAATTTATGCGAAGATAGTAATCATACTAGTTACTCAGAATTATTTATTATTGTATAAAAAAATAATAAAAAAATGCCGGATAAAAAATTGTAAATACACACTTTTTTATAAGTTAATGGTATTTAGATATGGTAGAGTAAATACCCACTGTTTTATAAGTTAATGCTATTTAAATATGGTAAGAAAAAAAATACAATGTTACCATTAGTACTAAGGAAACATAGACTGCCAAATTTTCATGCTAGAAATTACACTCTATTAAATTATTTCCCAAATTATTTAAGTAACATTTTATTTTCATAAATTGCTTGGGCAAGTTTTAAAAATAATCTGGGAAATAGATGTATAATATAAAGTACTTAACTTGTTTTAAAATTATTAAATAGTAACTTGAACATTTGAATACATAAATAATATATAAGACAATAATTAATAAGTAATTCGGACATTTTATAAATAAAACACTTAATGACTTGAGACAGCATTTTTCATTCCCATATCCCGGCTTCCACATTTTATGTTTTCGGTTTTTTCTTTCAATTGGGCATTTATTTTCCTTATAATGAAATGAATTCTTGTTCTACAGTATTGTTCAATTAGATCAGGAGTTCTCAAAATGCGGCCCGCGATGTCAGATCATCCGCGATCCTGAATTCATAAACATTTTTACATAAAAATAAATTATATCATATTATAATTAAAAATTGTTCAGTTAAAAAAATACTTGTATAAGTGCTTCCAAATATGTTTTCATTATTTGGAAGCACTTATATTTGAGAAAAAACTTTTTCAATCATGAGTATTAATAAGTCCAAATTGAGATCAAAATTAACTGATGAACTTTTACAAGAGGTATTAAGGATACATTCAACCGACTTAGAACCAAGATTCAATATTATTATTAAAAAAAACTGCACAAGTTACACACACTCAGATCGATGAATTTATTATTATTTTCTTTATTGTTTTATTTGAAATTATTTAGTTATTTTTGAAATGTGTTATTTTAAGCAGTTTTTAGTAAAAAGTAATTATTATCATAAATAAAGAACGACTATGCTATAAAATTAGTATAAATTTTTCCTTTGTGTCTAACTTTTTATCGATTTGAACATATTTTTCCATAACACTTTTTTTGGCCCGCCAAATATTTTTGAATTTATAATTTGGCCCACCTAGGATAAACTTTGTGAACCCCTGAATTAGATGTTGGCCAATGTCATGGCATGTTGGAAAGTTTTCGCTCGGAAATATAAAAAACGAACCATTTCTATTACTACAACAAAAAGCTGCACAACCAGACATCATCGAATTAAGAAATGATTTAGATAACTATATATAAATAACAGTAAATTATTATCCGCCGCCACATGTAGCCAAATTCAGTTTAGCTCCAAGTTTAGCTCTTCGACAATGTCTCAAACATGGCGTCTGGAACCCACGTGACATGGAGCTAACCAATGAAAGGCTTCCATTGTCGGCAAAGTTTAGAGAAAAGCGTGTCCATACTTCTCTATAGGAGCATAGAGTGACTTTACTATAGACAACTTTGGTTGGTTGGGAAGTCACATTTAAAATCAATATTTTACTGGAAAAAGATTTTTACATGAGATAAATAAAAGAATTGATTATGTTAATTATTTATATTTTAATTTTCTTAAAATGATATACGTCAATTCTTGTTTAAAATTATAAAATCATTTATAAATAATATAAATTTTTATAAATTTGAGTGGAAATTTTTTATTGAAAAATTCTGTTTTACTGTATTGAATTTCAATATAATTTTAAAATAGTTTAAAATAATTTTCAAATATTTCATAAAAAAAACAATTGTTTTTTGAATATCATATATTCTGGTGATTATAATAAATGCTATGAGAGAGCAATAAACCGCATAAGGGGTGAGACTAATTTTAGCCTCAAATTGTTACCCGTAATTCTACATTGTTTTTACCGGTAATTCGATAAATTGCATAAGGGGTGAGACTAGGGATTGCAATCCCTAACCGCAATTTACGAATTGCGAATTTTAGCCTCAAATTGTTACCCGTAATTCTACATTGTTTTTACCGGTAATTCGATAAATTTTGAACATAGCTATAGTACACATTTTTGTACTTATTCTCTGGGCCGCGGTCTATTAATGTAAATCACCAATTATGTTTAGCGTATGGAACCCATTTGGTTGTGATCAAAGTACTGTATAACAGAAATGATATAGTAGTAGATGAAACTGAAGACGAATAACCGGAATCTGTTGAATCAGCAGAAAACGATTCCTAGTATTCTGAAATCTTCGACGAAGAATACGACCGAGATACTGAATATAATGGGGGGTTTTAGAAGTAATATAGGTAAACATTCGATGAATTTAAATTTAATTCATTCAGTAGGTATAATGTTATTTTTCCTAATGATGGCAACTTTTTGGATGCACAGTGTGATTGTCCGGTATTTTTCAAAAAAATATATTTGCAAACATATGGTAAGAAATGCTATTAGACTGAAGAAGATTTTTTACATCTGCAATTACGTTATCCATGAATAAGAAACTTAGCGTATTGATGAAAAGAAAAACAGAAATACAACATGATAATCCGCTTCTGGCGCAAAAATAAAAAATATTAATAAAATCGTTAAAAAAGAACTTTCAAACAAGTATTTTCAATAGGAAATATATTCAAATAGTGTACGATTCTTTAATAATTATTAATTCAACAAGTGTGGAATCTGAAAGAGCTTTTCTACAGCGGGATTATTTTGTACAAAAATTAGATCATAATTAGAAGACCAAAGATTATTGCTGACCAAAGATTATTGTTGATCCAGTTATGTTTCTTATGTGCTTATTTTTTAAAACAAGTTGAAAAATAGATCACGAATTTAATTATATATTTTATAATTGTTTTCATTATGAAAAATTATGCATGTATAAGTATTACTTATAATTTGTTATAAAATTGTTGAATTTTATTTATACTGTATAATATAAATAAAATTCAACAATTTTATAACAAATTATATGTTCAGAATGTATTATATTTATGTTCAGAATACAATTTCTTTTCATATACTTTTGTCATAGTATATAAGAATCAAATAAAATGTCTTATTATTATGAATTTTTATTTCATATTCACGGTTTAAAGAATTCCCGATAATTTACCGGCAAACCGGTTTTGTTTGAAAATTTTACCGAATTACCGGTAATAGAAAAAGTCGGTAAATTTGCAATCCCTAGTGAGACCGCTGATTTATATGGTTAATAGGATAAATTAATGAAGATGTTCTCCATTATTGATGACAGTTTTAAGAAGTCTAATTCAAGATGTAAAATATCTTTGGTTAACATGGTAGGCAATATTCAAAATCAGGAAATATTAGCTGAAAAAATATTATCGAAAATAATCACAACAAAATACAACATAAGTACATAATAAATTTTCCCTGAGTAATGAATCTTATGTAAAAAATATTCGTCTAAAAAGCAATCATAAAAGAATGAAACTGGAGGAAGACGAATCTTCTGTTGAAACAGATATTCGCTTTAAAAACAATCAAAGAAAACGAAACTACCGCTGAAAGACGAATATTCCATGAGAAACTATTTGTTTCAAAACAAATCATGAGAGAAAAACACTCACGTGGAAAGCGAATATTGTTGAACAAAACCTCCTTACCAATACTTGGCAGCACCGGATTCTATAGTTAGAGTTATATAAAACAAATGAGATAATAAGAATAAGAAGACTACTTTGATGGAAATTACCATGAATTAACTTCATGGTAGTTTCTATCAAAGTAGCCTAACACAACGATGTATATGTTACCGTCAAAACCCGAAATTAGTTAAAACCCGATTTCCTAGTTGAAACTAGTTGGAACAAAGCCCGTTCGTGAATACTAATATTAACTAGTCAATACTAGAATTCACTACATTTGTTAGAAACTTCTGGTTTTCACTAAAATTTTTCTAGTTAAAACTCGACATGACTAATCAAAACTAGTATTACCTAAAATTTCTTTTACGAGAATAAGCCTCATATATTCCTAATTGTGCAATCATGAGTTAGGGGGAAAAATAAAACACATAGTAACTGAAATCTACAAAATAAATATATTTACTGAAGAAATATATTTATGATGTACATTATTTCTTTTCCGCATGGAAAACTGTTAAGACGTTTAGAGTTGCAGAGAATTCCTTTCTTAAACAAGTGTCTTTCCGAAATGCAACCTTTCTCGCAAACACAACATATGAATACTTGTGGTGCCATCGCCGCTTCCTTAGCTGCCGTCCTCAAAGAAATATCTATATCTGGTACCTCTTCGGGCATCAGGAACTTCTCCCGAAAAACATCAAATTCCGAATTCCATTTGCAAAAGATATTTTTTCATAATCATATTTTAAACACTCTCTAAATAGTAACAAATATATAAAACATACAAAAATCTATCTGCAATATAATTTATCCACCTTTCCATTCCTTTCCTCTAAACACCATAACAGTTTTCCATACGGAAAAGAAATAATGTACTGTACATCATAAATATATTCATTTTTTTCCAGCAGAACTCCGATGATCTTTTGAAAATCTGCCTTTCCTCTGTCCATATCCGTGTTTGGGATTATGACATTATCTCCTATTTCAACTAGGGGAGTGAGTGCATCGGAAATATGTTTCATTTTCTTGGCCCGTTTAGACAAATTTTCGTGAGCTTCTCTTCTGGCTGATGTGATGTAAACTATACTAGGACTAGCCTCATGTTCTTCAACAGGGGTTTCAGTTTCGTTCTGTTGCGCATTCACCTCCTCGATGACTCTCTGGAATTCGTCTAATATTCAATGTTTCGAGAACATCTGATGGCAATGCTGATGTCGCAAGTCCTACTCTTGGGTCTATCCCGAACATGGCTTCATAGGGCAACTGTTTTATTCCAAAATGAAAAGCTCGGTTTTTCATAAACTGAATAAATCGAAGGCCTTTAACTGATTTTAACTAGTAAAACTATAAATAATTGCAAACAAGCAATTTTCCGTCAATTCCAATTTTCCATAAAATGTTTTAGTGAATTCTAGAATTGACTAGTTAATACTATATTATTATACTATATTCTACTATATACTATATTCACGAACGGTTTTGTTCCAAGTAGTTTCAACTAGGCAAATACAATTTTAAATAATTTCGAGTTTTAACGATAACATATATACGTTATGGACAAAGTGATTAATACGCACATTATTTTTTATTTTTTAGTCAACAGATGACGCCACATTCCATTCTGGTAGAATATATGGCGGGGCGAAACAAGCCCTTCCACAGGCTGCCCACCTCTGCGGAGAGGTCAGCCGGATTGTGGAGGACGGGGATCGACGGGTCGGGCCCGGACCCCATGGTAAATATTTTCAAGGGGTGGGACCGGGGATTCGAACCTGGGTCCTCCAGAGTGGAAAGCCGAAGCGTTTCCACGCGGCTATCCGGCCAAAGTATTATCCATTAGAAAAATACAACATTATGTCTTTGTAAACTGCCCCGGGTCCTCCAGAGTGGAAAGCCGAAGCGTTTCCACGCGGCCAATCCGACCGACTCATGAGACCTATTGCTGATATACAGAGCCAGCCTTAGGGTAAACACGGGTCCTCCAGAGTGGAAAGCCGAAGCGTTTCCACGCGGCCAATCCGGCGTCCTCCAAAGTGGAAAGCCGAAGCGTTTCCACGCGGCCAATCCGGCCGACGTTTCGTCAGTATTAAAAGCGATAGGGATTAAAAAGGAGAGGAGTGATCATTCCTCTCCTTTAAGTTGATTTTTATGATTTTATCATAATGTTGACAGAATTATAAAATTTTATTAATAATACATTTTGTTAACATAATTAAAACAGTTAATAATACTTATCTTTCAAAAATATTCTAATTTGTGAAATTTTTACAAATTATTTGTTATAAGCTATATGCAAAAGAATTGCCAAAATAAACGTATTTTAATAATTATTCTAATTATTATATAGTGTCTGTTGATTTATTGAAGATTTTTCATGTAGTTAATCGTACGTAGATAGTAATGCGTCGATTATCCGGAGTAATTGTTACTAGAACAGTGGCATACCTAGAATCTTTGGTACCTGGGGCGGGCGGCATTTTTGGCCCCCTCTCCTCCTCCAAAACACACCTTTTTAACTTTCAACACACATTTTCTTAAATAATTTTTAAGAATTGAAAATTATACAAAAATTTATACCGTATACAAATATCTGGTGAATAGTAATGATATTCTATGCTCTTAGCTCCCATTCAGCTTGGTGCCCGGGGAGGACCGCCCTCCTTGCCCCCCTCTGAGTACGCCACTGTACCAAGGTATCTGGATAATCAACGCTTTATTGTAATATGATTAAAATTTTTAATTTATTACAATGCCCGATTTGTTTTTCATTATTCATAATAACCGGACATTATAAATAATTCTCGTGTTAATCACTTTGTCCATAGCATATACATCAATGGTCTAATAAAATAAGACGAATGTCAGTCGCATAGTTTTTAAGGATCCATTAATCCTTGGGATCCATATTGGAATTTTTAAAATGTCGATTTTAATTATAAGTTCCCGGCACGAAAGTTGGAGGAAAATGACGCATGCGTGTTGTATGTCCTTATCGACTGCAGTGATCTGGATTTACCCAGAGTTCCTTTACTAAACCGTAATGGCGTCTACTTGTGATCGTATTCAAGGAAAAACTTTAAATAGTCAAGCTCGAACGATTATTTTTAATGTTTTTAATTATCTAAAGGAAAGTAACGATGCAATTATTAAAGAGACCAGCAAAGCAACAGGCATATCATATTCAACCTGTCGAAGAATAATTGTTGACAGAACTACACCGGATTCGGAAGAAATAATTCGAACCCCAGGTAAAAAACGACCAAGGATATCCGTGTTAACTGATGTCGACGAATTTGATCTCTCTGTTATTCGGGCAACTGTGTCAGAAATTTTCAGAGAAAATAAATATCCAACCGTACTGGAAATTTTAGTACGTGTAAGAGTCCTGACCGTTTTTGATTGGTTGAATAACATTTTCTCAAATACGCATGCGTCATTTTCCTCCAACTTTCGTGCCGGGAACTATAATTTATAGTTTATATTCCTCTGAATATTTATTAATATTTTATCGAAATATCATAAACAATAATTATAATCAAAGATTATAATACAATATTTTGAATAATGTTATAATTATTGTTTACTTATAAGCATATAACACAGTTTTATTTATTTTAGTATTTATTTCTTATTTTATATTTATTGTTATTCTTTCCCTGATAATTTATTTCTTTTTCCTAATTACTGTATTATATTTTTAATGTCTGCATCTTTTTTTTAATAATTTATATGATTTAGTTCTAAAATGCTAGATTTAAAAATAAATTTCGACTGCATCTTTTTTTTTAATAATTTATATGATTTAGTTCTAAAATGCTAGATTTAAAAATAAATTTCGATTTAACTTTTGTATTTTTTATAATATGAAAGTTCCCGAAAGCTTTGTTTAAAGATCGAAAACAGGAAAGATAACACTAATATATTCATAAAAAATGAAATTTCACTATGAGTTTCATTATCAACTTTCATCTAAAGCAGGGGTGTCCAACCTTTTCTCTTCTTTGGGCCACATTTGAAGAAAAAAATTGTCTTGGGCCGTACATAAAATATATTATTATAGTTGTTAGGCGGCCGGATAACCACGTGGTTAAGTGTTGGCGTGTCACGCAAGAGGACCCGGGTCCGGCATCTCCTGAAAAGTTTTTTCGGGGTTCCGGGTTCGGCCCATCGATCCCCGTCCTTCAGCATTCGGTTTCTTTCCATGTGTGTAGGTGCAGCCCATGCAGTGGCGTAGCTGAAAACTGAGAGGCCCTCCACAAAAATGTCGATGGGGCCCCCTCTTTTTAATTTATGGATATAATTTATTTTAAATACTATGTAAACTCTGTAACACTGGGTGTCAATGTTTATTTATAAGAATGTCGACGTAAAAAAACCTAACGCAAACTAATTTATTAATAAGGTTAATACGTGAAACTTTATACAGGTGAAAATAATTTTATTATATATGTTACAGGATAAACCCGAATTCAGGAAATACTAGAATTTCCTAATCAAAACGAGAACGTCCTAACACCGGTCGGACGTTCTAGTATTTCCTAGACCGAATACGAAATGCCGAATATTTCTTATTCAAAGTCCGGAATTTCTAGTTTTTCCCGAACATTTCTTATTCAAAGTCCAGAATTTCTAGTTTTTCCTAGTCAAAATATTTCTTATTCAAAGTCCAGAATTTCTAGTTTTTCCTAGTCAAAACCCAAATTTTGGAGCCCCGAACATTTTTTATTCAAAGTTCGGAATTTCTAGTTTTTCCTAGTCAAAACCCGAAGTGTGAACAGTTAAACCAAAAGTCTTCATTTCTTATGTATTCCTGCTCAGAGTTCGATATTTGCTCTTCATTTCTTATGTATTCCCGCTCAGAATTCGATATTTGCCAGCAGCTATTTCTCATGTATTCCCTCTCAGAGTTCGATATTTGCCGAGCAGATATTTCTTTCTTTAGAGAATATCAGCCAGGATAAACAAATCTCATTGAGGAAAGCTGTAATCTGCGCCAATGGAGTACATAGAGCTAAATCCGCTTTAAATGCACGAAGCATTCTGTATCTAAATTATGTCTGTGCTAAAAGAATAACATTTTATTTAATTCTAAATGCCACAAAAGCCTACCTGGCAAAAATAAATAAGAGATACCTAGTTGTGTTTTTCAACTTTTAAAATTTTTTACTTTGTATTTTATGTGTGTTTTTCAACTTAAAAAATTTTTTACTTTGTATTTTATGTTGAACTTTTGTATCTTTCAACTTTAAAAATTTTTTACTTTGTATTTTATGTTGAACTTCGATCAACTTTAAAAATTTTTTACTTTGTATTTTATGTTGAACTTCGACTAATTAAAAAATTAAAATATTTGTCCATAAAAAATAAAAAATTGGCAGTTTAAGTTCTTTAAAGTCAACCGTGTAATAATGAATGAGAGTTTGCTCTATTTTCAATTTGTCTTATTTCATTTTCTCAACAAAACAGAAAATAACTGAAATTGTTATTTCCTATCAAGTAATAAAAATGTTCATTATAATAACGTTTTTTTATTATCAATTAATCAACAATTTTTATATTCACACTATTACCATAAATACAAAAATAAACAAAATAACTAGGAACCTATTTATTTTGCAAGATAGGCTTTTGTCGCATTTAGAATTACACAAAATGTTATTTTTTTAATACAAATATAATTCAGATACACAATGTTTCGTGCATTTAACGCGGATTTAGCTCTATGTACAACGTACTTCCAATCTGTGCCTTCTCATTGAGAAAGGCACAGATTACAGCCTTCCTCAATGAGTTTGTTTATTCTTGTGAATAGTCTCTAAAGAAAGAAAATTCTGCTGGCAAGTATCAAAAACTAAGCTGGAATACATGAGATATGAAGACTTTTGTTTTAACTGTTCGCCACTTCGGGTTTTGACTAAGAAAAACTAGAAATTCTGGACTTTGAATAAGAAATGTTCGGCATTTCTAGAATTTCCGGACTTTGAATAAAAAGTGTTCGGCATTTCGAGTTCGGCCTAGGAAATACTAGAACGTCTGACAAGCGTTAGGACGTTCTCGTTTTGACTAGGAAATTCTAGTGTTTCCTGAATTCGGGTTTGTCCTGTAACATATATACAAATTGTAAAACTTTTAAACAGATGTACATTGATTTAAATGAAAATAATTTTATTTGGACAAATTAAACAATAAATAAATACATCAGAAGATATTTAAGTTTACACGCTGTTACGAAATCGTTCCGAACGTTTGGCATTTTTATTTGCAAATTCTTCTATGAGTAGATAGATATTGTTCTTTTAGCTCTGTCACATTTTATGGATAACATAGCTAAACCTGTTAATTGAGTCATTAAACACATGATTACATTCTAACAAATGATACGCATAATTTGATTTACTTATTCTATGTACAAGATTTTAAACTTGGGTCGTATAGATGTATACAGCTTAGTTTGTGGTAGTTTGCCACTGCAAGACGTACTGTAGCTCTTTAATCAAATAATCGTTGCATCCAGAAACAAATATATATATATATATGAAAACGATACATAAATTGTAAATTAGCGCTAACTAAGTTTTAGAGTTCCAGCTAACGAACGCCGACGCCCTGCGTTAAATAGGTTTAACTGTTCTGCGTTAAAATCGAGGTTATTGGGGATTGATTGTTTGGGTTTTAGAGGTATTTTCTTCAGGGTGAGTTGGGGCCCCACGAAGCTCGGGGCTACCCGCGTCGCGGGGTCTGCTGACCGTCAGCTACGCCACTGAGCCCATGGTTGGAATTGGCCTGGCAGCTTAGTAATCTCACTGATTGGAAAGAGATATAAAACAAAAAAAAAAAGATAATTGTTAAGAAAAAAATTAAATTAATTATCTTTATTTTTTTTTGTTTTACACCTCTTTCCAATCAGTGAGATTATGACAAATATGCAAAAATATCGTAACGTCATAATCTTTGACTTCTTTTCATTCAGAAATTTTTTAAAATCATTGAGCAGGTCAAAAAATTATGACAAATATGCAAAAATATTGTAACGTCATAATCTTTGACTTCTTTTCATTCAGAAATTTTTAAAAATCATTGAGCAGGTCAAAAAGTTTTAACCAGTGAAATAAGAAATAGTTTAGAAATTGGAAATAGGAAATGTAGATAGGTAATTAAATAATAAAAACTTCATTAAGTACATAAAAGTCTCAATATTTTAAAGAAGTTTACAATTTTATGTTGGGCCGCATTCAGTACAGCAGGCCTAATGCTTGCGGCCCGCGGGTTGGACAGCCCTAATCTAAAACTTTACATATTGTATTATACTCTCATCTGGCGGAAGTAATGTATATTAATTTATAAAAATTAAATTTTCGTTAATATAAAAACATAAAGCCTTAATAAAATATTTAATTAAATATAGAAAGCGCCATATAAATTCCTTATTGATAAGGATATCAAATATCTACATTATTATTAATGAAAAACTTTTTGTTCAGTAATTTCCATAAAAGGAAATTATTGAACAAAATTTTTATGAATGCATTGATAGATTTCTTTATATGAAAAGAAATTGAAATGAGGAAATCACGTCACTATTTTCAAAATTTTTCTTATTGAACTGATATAAAGGGAATTACAATCGAGTTAAGAATATTATAGACAAAAGCGAGCTAACAAAACTCATTTATTAAAGTATTACTGAAAATAATTTCGAATTAAATAACCATAATTCGAAATTATTTATTAAATACAGTAGTATATTTGTGCATATTGCCGATTATAAACAAAGTTTAAAAATAAATGAATTTCAATTTAACTTTTGCATTTTTTATAACGTAAAATGTCCCGGAAATTTTGTTTAAAGACCGAAAACAGGAAAAATAATATATACAGTACCATACTGATTTTTATTGAATGAAAAATCAATCACCATTAAATTGTAGAATTAAAATTGAGTTTAGAGTCAAAAGAGAAATTTAAATTCATACAAACTTAAAATAAAAATAATTTTATTCCGATGTTTTAAAAATTATCACATAATATTTTTCTCCTGATTTGAAATGTTAAGTATATTTCGTAATAATGACAGGAATTGGGTTTTTCCTATTGCTTTATTTTCATGTTTATGATGACAGTGATGATTGGTTCTCGTGGTAAGTGATGTCAAATACAGGTAGGCCTCGATTAGTGCGAATAATTAATTCCACGAATTTCTCGCACTATTCGAAGTATTAACTCTATGTAAAATATGGTAATTGGTTCTTGTTTTGTGAGATTCCGGCCATTAGCCAACCTTTGTGATGAATAACCACAATACTAACTTAACACTAACTGTTTAAGAAATATTTATTTTCATATTTTATATCATTATTCATCGTCTAAATTAATAATTTACCAAGGAAAATTTTTCCCGCTAAAAAAGAAAATAGAAGATAAAATGAACAATAAGAGAAGCAGATCATTTTTTAACAATATCTTAAAGAGGTTTAATCATGGGTTTAATTTACTGTTAAAAAATTGCATGTTTTAACCGGACAGTACTTTTTTTTATTCTTAGCTAAAAGTGCATATTGAAGATTGGTTTGGTTTGTTAGATTAAGCCGCCATATCCTCATGGGATATTCTGTATCTGGCGGCGGCCACTTATAAAACCCATCACAGGCTGGCCAACACCCATGATGGGGTCAACCGGATGGTTGAAGGATGGGGTTCAAAGAGCCGGGCCCGGACCCCTCCTGAAAAACTGGAGGTGTGGGACCCGGATTTGAACCCGGATCCTCCAGGGTGGTAAGCCAAAGCTTTACCAAGCAGCAATCCGGCCGACTATTGAAGATTGAGTTAAGACGATTGTATTTGTTATAAAAGTATTTAAACATTAAAATTTAATTTTAGTGGTCTTTATGATTATTAAAATTAGCACACTGCTTTCTAGTTTCTAATTTAATTAAAATAGAGCCATCCGGCCGACTATTGAAGATTGAGTTAAGACGATTGTATTTATGTTATAAAAGTATTTAAACATTAAAATTTAATTTTAGTAGTCTTTATGATTATTAAAATTAGCACACTGCTTTCTAGTTTCTAATTTAATTAAAATAGCAAAATTACTCACTGAATATAGAGAAAAATGATGGGGAGAGCTGAAATACAATTGGAAATTTGAATTTTTGTGTTGATTGAAAATATATCGTAAAGCAATATGTACATATCTCCATAGTCGTTCGTTAAAAATAGCTATGCGAAAAAACATATTCACTAAAAATTCATAAGTCCTTTAATGTAACCAAAAGATCATAATAAACTAATGGAATATAGATTATTGACTAGAAAATTTAAATAAATACAGTACGCAATAGTAGTGAATAACATATTAGAGAATACTATACAATCATTTGACGTTAACCAAATCTGTGTGGAATAAGACAACGAGATGATGAATAGAGATTGATTGACCGAGCCGAAACTGCTCGTAGGGAGACTTTTTCCCTCTAAAAAAGAAAATAGAAGATAAAATGAACAATAAGAGAAGCAGATCATTTTTTAACAATAGTGTAATTAGACCGATATACAGGAAACGACTATAACAGGAGAAAAGTGTTATTACAGTAGTTTTTTTATTCGAGAGAGAGGACAGAATCGAGAGAGTCGACTTATTGGCATCGGTGAACAAGTATTAGATGGAGAACTAGTTCCAAATTCGAAAATATAGAAGAAAAAAGCAAGCCGTGTTCCTTTCCGTCGACGGTGTCCGACGAGGACGAAGGAGTGAAAATGGCATTCGTCTTAACAACACTATATTTAAGAGGAAAATATTAACAAAATTTAATTTGCCAGCCTGTGATAGGCTCTATAAGTGGCCACCGACAGATACAGTATATCCCTCGTGCGATATGGCGGCTTAACCAACCTAATCTAACCTAACTTCAAAATTTAAGAAGAAATGTGAACATAAGAAAGAAAGTAAAATAATAAACTCCATTCTCTCCCAGGTATGTCCACATAACCTAGGCTCGAATAGCTCTCTCTCTCTTGTTCAAGAGTTTGCTTGAATTGGGTTATGCGCTTCTTGAATGAGGATTCTTCTACGTACAACCTGCTCTTTCCCCCGGAGTACAGCATTTGTATAGCCTGCTTTAAAATTGTACCTCTTCTCTTATTTTGTATATTATTCGTTTTGCAATTTACATCTAGAGTTAATAGTGTTAATTATATTTTATTCTTTTGCTGAATTGTATTTTTATTTTCTTGCTATTTTAATAAATATATTAATTTTGTTTATTATCTTAGTCTCTTTGTCGATTCTCCTATCACTTCCGATCCCTGCATCACTTACGATCCTTATTTGAAATATGGTATTATTTCGATATACTTTTTTTTTTATCGGCCATCCACTATGGGATCCTCATACCGTAAACTTCATAAAAAAAGACAATGCTTTCCAAAATTACTAAACGAAACGTTGAAGATTGTCCAGACGGTAATCTGTTCGAAACAGTCATTAATCGGTGTTATAAATTAAATCTCATAACAAGTGAACGTAATTTATTTATTTGGCTGATAATTCATTGTATGTAATTTTAAGTTAAACGATAGATTATTACATACAGAGATGGGATCATCTATATTATAAGATCTAAATGAAATCCATTAAAGATGCTAAAATGAAGATAAAGAGATTGAGTAAGATTTCTCTAAAAATTAAAACAAGATTTAAAATATCTTCAGAAGAATTTGTTTCAAATTTGAATAGAATAATTTTTTCATATTTGAATAAACTTGTAAAATAACCGAGCGAAACTTTACATAATGAGGTTCCCGGCTCATATCGAAAGTTTAATATATATATCAAGTTTTAATTCAAGATAATTTGTATAGTAGGATCAGATTAGGATGCAGATATTCTTCACGATTAGCCATTTTATGCAAAATTCAAAATTAACAGTCAATAAAATATGAAATATATAGTACTTTTATATTAAACATTAAGAATAATCATGCCAATCATTCATCATCAACTTATGTAATATTTTTATGCAATTATTATAACAATTTTTTTTTTATCAGGAAGATTGCAGCAGGTGGTGTTATTTCAATAAATAAAATAGTCCGCTAGGGGTCTTTCTGTCTTTCCACGTCGATGGGCGTCAAGTTATGTTTGAGTGAGAGAGGGCGTATTTGAATAGTTGTATCTCAAGTGGTTCTGTCGAACTTCTTGATATATCAATCATGTTTACGTGGCTCAACAAAGACGAAAGTCGCCGTAAACAGCCTGAAATATATACTAATGTCGTAGAAGGACTTAAAAAAATCTACAAGGCGAAGATACTTCCATTGGAAGAACATTACCTCTTCCATGAATTCCATTCACCGAAATTGGACGATCCCGATTTTGATGCAAAACCAATGATATTACTCGTAGGTCAATATTCTACAGGTAAAACTACTTTTATTAAATATTTGTTGGAGAAAGACTTTCCAGGAATAAGAATTGGCCCAGAACCCACTACTGACCGATTTATTGCTGTTATGTATGGAGAACAGGAAAGTGTCATTCCTGGGAATGCTCTTGTTGTAGATCCTAAGAAGCAGTTCCGTCCACTTTCCAAGTTTGGTAATGCATTTCTCAATCGTTTCCAATGCTCTATGGTTAGCTCTCCTGTTTTGCAAAGTATTACGATTGTTGACTCTCCTGGTATTCTTTCTGGAGAAAAGCAGAGGGTGGATCGGGGCTACGAATTTGCTGGAGTTCTAGAATGGTTCGCGGAAAGAGTTGATCGCATCATTCTTCTGTTTGATGCTCACAAGTTAGATATATCTGACGAGTTTCGAAGAAGCATTGAAGCCTTAAGGGGCCACGATGACAAAATCAGGATTGTTTTAAATAAAGCAGACGGTGTTGATCATCAGCAGTTGATGAGGGTGTACGGCGCTCTGATGTGGTCTCTTGGTAAGGTGCTCAATACACCTGAGGTGGCAAGAGTTTATATAGGATCATTCTGGGACGAACCACTTCGTTTTGACACCAACCGACAGTTATTTGAAGCAGAAGAACAAGATCTATTTAGAGACATTCAAAGTCTCCCCAGAAATGCTGCTTTAAGAAAGTTGAATGATTTAATAAAGAGAGCCAGATTAGCCAAAGTTAGTATTAAAATCATTTTACACTTAAAATTTTCATTTGCATAATTCAAAAATTTTTCTATTTTAGAATTTAACTTTTTTAATTGTTTTGGTCAGTTTAAAAGAATATTAAATTTTTATATATAAAACTGAAATTAATTTTTCGTTTTTAGAAGGAAATATTGATTTTTATTTCGTAATTTCCTTGTTTAGAATTATCTGCAAAAATTTTATTTTCAATTTGAGTTTTCAGTTTTATTATGAATCTAATCAGTACTTAAACTTTTATAAAAGTCAATGAATTAGTTTAACAAAATACTCATTTTATCAACAATCATATCTTGTTGATACATCTAATCTATTGAATGTAATGTATATAATAATCTATTGAATGTATTGTATATATAATAAATATTCAATAGATTAAATATCAAAATGTCATTTATTTTTAAAAATTTTATTTGCTTTAAGACAATTTTCAGTAAATTTTATCTTAACAAACACTGGATATTTTATGAGTATAATTATACATATAATTCATGCAATGTATTTACAATATTTAAACTGTTGTACATGGAAAATTTTGAGTACAGTATTTGATTAATGTTAAATATTTTACTTGTTTTGAAGCATTTGATGATTTGAAATTACAGGAGACCCTTATGTAACAGTATTTATATAATAGATTAACTATCTAAATGTTGCACTCTGTTTTAGAATTTTCAGTAAATTAGTCCCATATAATAAGCTTTGCACTACACTGGATTTTATTGGAATATAACTGTTATATGAGGATTGTGGGTGCATGTGTGCAACACTAAGTTTTAAATTAAGCATACTATCTAGTAACATTAAATCAGTTTTATCCATCTGAATAATGATCTAAAAGTTTTACTCAGGTAGATTGAGCAATTGTTTTGAGTGTTTAAAAAAAAGATGCATTGAATTCGCATTAAACTGTAATCATTTCAGCCATGATTGCTTTGTCATCTAAAATATTAAAAATTTTTTACATTAAATATAAAATATTTAATAAATTCATTTGAAAATCCAGCAATTTCATTAAAATTGTTTTTAATGAGATTGCAGATTAAATTTGAAATATTTTGGATATGTATAAATAGTAATTATGTAAATAGTTGATTTCAAATTCTGAAAAATTTAATCATTACTTGGTTTAGAATAGAATTAATAAATTCAAAAAGCCTAATTTGAATGTATTAAAAAATAGCCAATTTTTTTATTTTAAGTTATAGAACTTTTAATATATTTGTAGTTAGAATATTTAGTTCCAACATTAAAAATTTGAAAAATTAGATCAATACAATATATAGTAAGTTAATTTTGAAATAAGTTTTTTAAATTTACTTTTTTAATATGACAAAATTTAAGAATAGAACACATTTAGCTTCAGTATTCAGCTAGACATAAAAGTATTTGTCTATACCAGGGGTCGGCAAACTGTGGCTCTTTGGCATGTACACGTGGAGTAAAATTGAAAATGAAAATAAAACTATCATAGTTTTATTTATAAAATTTTAAGGAATTTTATTCACATAATGGTGATTTCATTTGTTTTATAGGTCTCACAAAACTTCGTGGCATTAAGATGCACGAAGCGTGATGTCGGGGAGGGGAAAGCGAATGTGGAGAGGATATACAGAAGGAATGGAGGGGGTGGTTGAGCATATGATAGGCAGGGCTGCCAAAGGTGATTAATAAGTGAGCACACTGGGGTCCTCTACTGAGCAAGACAACGTTAGCAATGCGAAATGTGAAAGCGGGGAATCTAGGGGAAGCATGTGTACTTGTTTTTCATGTAGTGTAGTTGTGCAAAATATATTTATGGCTCTCGAATAATTTTTTAATTATTGTGAGGGACAGATTTGGCTCTTCCATCTGAAAAGTTTGCCAAACCCTGGTCTATACCAATGGTTGCCAAATTGCGGCTTGCGAGCCACATGTGGCTCTTTGGTACCTTCATTGTGGCTCCACAGCATGAAAGTCAATAGTTAATATGGAGGAAATACCTACTTAATTTTAAAAAATATTTTTATAATTTTTGTTTATTGTAAAATGTAGTATGCATCTAACAAGGGGAGGACACAGCTGACCCCCCACATTATAAAAATATTTTTTAAAATTTTGTTTATTGTAAAATGTAGTATGCATCTAACAAGGGGAGGACACAGCTGACCCCCCACGTTTGCCAAACCCTGGTCTATACCAATGGTTGCCAAATTGTTGCGAGCCACATGTGGCTCTTTGGTACCTTCAGTGTGGCTCCACAGCATGAAAGTCAATAGTTAATATGGAGGAAATACCTACTTAATTTTTAAAGGTAGTCCTTGATTTACAACTACATATGAATGTGACATCGAAAAAATTCTATGATTGGTCATTGCAATTCTAATGTTTGAATCCCTAACCAAATGGTATGATATATGGAAATTGTCCTTTTTTATATCTGGTTTTTGCAATTTTGTGTTTATTATATTTATTAAGATAATATATAGTGTTCTAGTAAACATTAGTAATGAGAAATCCATAAATTTTGGGCATTTCTGACAATTCAGACTTATGATGGCAAGGTTCGTAAGTTGAGGATTATCTGTATATATTTTATATACCTACATAAATACTTAATTTTTTAAATATTTTAAAATAATTTGTAATTTTTTTGTAAAGTATTTATTATCAAAAATTGTTCAAGATATGAAATTGAACTTAAATTTCAAAAATCAAATATAACAGAAAAAATTGAATATTGCTATCAATTCACTCAGATGAATAGGCAGAGGCATTTTTAAAAATATAAAATTTACTGAAAGGAAACTGATATACATTATTTTAAAAGCTTTGAAATTCAAGTAGTTTCAATAAAAATATTTTTCTATTTTAACTATTTCAAAATTACAACTGAGAAACAGATTTCACACAAAATATTTTCTAAGCATCAACCACACTATCTTTTGGAAAAAAGCTCAGGCAAAACAAATTTGGTAAACAGGAAAACTGTTGGTTATATATCATTTTATGAGAAGAGAGGATTTAAAGTAAACATTTTAATAAAACAAGTCTATTTCAAATTGCCTTCCTTCACACTTCATCCAGGCTTAGGACTGGCTATAGGGTCAGGTTAGATGAAACCCTATAGGCGTGTTTAAAGGCTCCTTGCCTTAATAAAATTAATATTTTCAAAACTCAGTAAAATATATAATCTTTAATGATAAGAAAATTTTTGATTGAAACAAATATTTAACAGAAATAAAATTAAAAGTCTTTTTTTGATAAATAAAAAACAAACTATTTTTCACATTAATTATATTTCCTATATAGCAACCCATTGCTGAAGCATTGCTTCTATACTCATTACACTGAAAATCATACCAACTCTGCTTGACTATTATTCAAAATATTTGAAAATTGTAATTTTTTTTATTCTTAATTTTTTCTCAAAGACAATTCCATATTGACAAATTGATCATTTTCTTGAATACAAACTTAAATCTTCCTGTTACCATCACATTTTGCAATAGTTGTTAACTATTGCAAAATGTGTAAAATAACTAATTAACTTCTATATTCATTCAATTAAATATCATTAAATAAGAGTAAATTATCTGACAAAAAATTATAAAACTTATTGCATTTAACAGTTCATCAAAAATGAAATTATTCAATCAAATATAGCTCAATAATAAACCTTTAAACACTGATATTCCATTTTCATTGATTGTCTACTTTTTATCATTAATACAGATTAATATAAAATCAATAATGGATAAATAAATGTCCAAATGCACGTTGTTTTAAAATGTAGTTTGTATAAATAAAATTTGATAAATTCCAGCTCATACTAATTCAGTATCACAAACAATAAATTGCAAATAATGATTATAATTTATCATTTAGAATATGCAATATGCTTGATTATCTTGATTTATTATATGATTTAGTATAAATTAATGCATAAGCCTTCAGAATTTAATTCAATTGCTAAAAGTGTAACAGTTTTTATTCGTCTATATTTTTGTTTCAATACACTAAAATTTTTGTAATGTTTACATAACACTTTCTGTTTACTTAAATTTTTAGTCATTCAGAATAAAATACTATATAAAAATAATATTAAAATGTTGTTAAATATAATTATTATTTAATTATTTTTGAACAATTTTTGAAGATTCATTAAAATATCATTAGTATATCAAATATGTATTTCATATTTTAAAAACCGTAAAATGAATTTATTCATATATAAAAATATACACATCCCTCATTACAATAATAATATTTATCATATGCTTTAATAATTATATGATAAAATCAATAATAAGTCTCTATTATTCCTACTATTATCCCTCTATTATCAATAATAAGTCTTCTATATCATCTTCAAGATGAGTGTAAATATACTATTTATTATTTTTGTATTTTGAAATTCATTTTTTTATATGGATCTTGAAGGAATTCTTAATTATTTGCATTATATTGCTTTTGTATAATGCTTTTTTGTATAAATATTATATATCAGAAGAAAGTATTAATCATGAGATGTGACTTTGTTGAATGACTGGAGTTCTAGCTATTCAACAAATCATGTTATCTCATGATGTGATGTCATTCTTTAGCTTCTCTAACAGAGACTTCTTGGAGCATTTTCTGAACTCACCCTTAAGTCTATAAATAGAGATACTATTCATAATTCAATCTAAATATTTCTTTGGTATAAATTTTGATGTATTAATAAAAAAAATTAATCATTCATAAAATTAACTCAGGAATTAAATATCACTGAAATTGAGTATTATTAAGTCGGTTAAATAATAAGCATTACTAGCAGTTTTAAACAATGATTAGATTTTTTTATTCACCAATATCTCTTATTCATCAATAATAACTTTTATTCATCAATAAAAACGTTTTCGGTCACATTCAAATTAACCCTCTTCAGTTAACACTTTGAATTACCAATTAATACAAGAAAAACATTTGAAATGGAATGAATAAAAGTTATTATTGATGAATAACAGATATTGGTGAATAAAAAAAATCTAATCATTGTTTAAAACTGCTAGCAGTGCTTATTATTTAACTGACTTAAGGATTTAAGGATAGTAGTTAGTCTGAGAGTTTATAATTGAGTATTATAAGGAAACTATCATATAAATAAATAATTTATCTTATTTATAGAATATTTTTCTAATAATATCATTTAAAACTATACAATTTTAATGCCATAATTAAAATCATTAAAATATTGTACAGTCCCTTACTTACATTGTTTCAATTTCCATAAAATGTGAATAAAAAATTCATCAAATAATTTAATTTTTTGCAGAAATATCATTTATGATATTAAATTTTCTCACCCATGCTAAAACTACACTCATAAATTTCATTTAATCATTTTATTTGCTAATGTGTCCATTTGTATATATTGAATTTAAGCATTGTTGGACTTACACAGTTTTCAATTTACATATAAATTTTTTGGAATGGATTAATTGCACAAATCAAGTACCTACTATATTTATAATATGCATTTATGCAATCTGTGCATATATTTTTTTTATCACATATCAAATTATTTTATTTATTCTAAATATGATTAATCACCCTATTAATTTTGAAATGCTATATTGCTGTCATATAGAAATAAAGACTTCATTAGAAAATTTCATTAGAATTAATAATTTTGTTTGGATTTCAAAAATTTTTTCAAAGAAATAGAAATCAATTTATCTTAAATTTCAGATTTTGAAGATGCACTTTCTACTGTATATACTTAAAAATTTAAATTATAACTAAAAATGATTTTATTATTCAATTTACAGAATATTTGTAATTTTAGATTTCAAGTTCAATTTTATATCTTGAACAAGTTTCAAAGACTTCATTTAAGAGACTAATACAGTGGATCCTTGTTTAACTTTGGGGTTAGATTCCTGAAAATTGCAAAGCTAACTGAAACCAAAAACCCCATTAACTTAATGCATAAATTTTCCAAGAGTTGGATCTCATATTCAATCCCTGAACCTCTGAATGGAAAACCAAAGCATTTGCACTCAGTTAATCCAGTCAAATGTCCTGTGTACTATAGTTAATTAATTAATATATTGGTCATAGACAATATTATATACTTCAATTAGTGTTCATATAATATATGGTTAATCATAATCTTCATTTTACTAGGGGATTTACGCGATTCAAATGATTCTAAACTAGCCAAACTTCCCCCAGCGGTTTATTTTTGAATTAACTGCCAAATTAATAATTAATTTAAATTTATGCTACGGTGCCACCATCTGTCAGATTAACAATTATTAATTTAAATTTAGGCTAAGGTGGCGCCATCTATTATTTAATAATTGAACTTTAATATTTACTAATTTCCCGAAATTAAAAATTTGCCTTGGCCTGGAATCGAACCAGGGACTTCGGGTTACCGTCCTGACGCCTTACCAAGCCTTACCAGCTGGACTACCAAGGCTCCAGCAGATTTTCAAAGCCTTACCAGCTGGACTACCAAGGCTCCAGCAGATTTTCAATTTCGGGATGTATATAATTTTAGAGAATATCGGACTTACGCCGACACCACCGCTCCCGGACGGGCTATACCTAGCCACGAGACTTACGCCGATACCAGCCGACATTTAATTTTTAATTTGACAGTTAATTCAAAAACAAACCGCTGGGGGAAGTTTGGCTAGTTTAGAATCATTTGAATATATGGTTATCTTGTTTTCTATAATTATAAGTTTCCATCTCATTTTCTCTCTATTATGAAGGAAAATGTATAAAAATAGGGCTTTATTCCATTTCACTGCTATTGAAAATTTTTAATTACAGTAAGACTCCCCTTAATACTGCTCTGTTTAACACTGTTTCGCTATAACGCAGATTTTTTAAAATTCTATATTTTTTATAGATTCACTTTGGCGCGGTTTTTCAAATCATTATACTCACATATATCTGAAATTGCACGAATCTGTTGTTTTGATACTCCTCTGCTGTCTCACAATGCATTTGATATCAGTGCAGTGCGTATGAGCCGTTCACTAGCCAAATCGATTAACTCCACTTTTTGAATTTTTTTAAATTTTAGTATCAAAACACTTGATTGACTTTTAACTGTTTATATTAAAAATAAATTTCCTTAATAGTTTGGCTTAACACCACTAAATGACAAAATATTTTTGCCCGTTGAATAATAAATAATTTATTTCAGAAGCCAATTTAATTAACTCCATATTCTAATGTAAATCATGGAAATAATGCATTTCAAACGTTTATAAGTGTCGTATTATGCTTAAGACATTTTTTGAATTTACCCTTCAAAGTTAGAATTATATTTTGACATCTTTTAAAATCACTAAATTGGAAGGATCGATTGAGAGACGTGTAGGAAAGATGCAATACCACTTACATGAAAGTTTTGGCTAACCAGTTTCCATTCAATAATTTTTTTGGTTTTAATCAATATCTTTCTTTAGTCATCTATGATACCACAATAAGAATTTAGTTAAGTAATTTTTTAATACAATGGTATATATTAAATGATAACATCAAGCTATTCATTTTTTTCATAAAAAATAATTAATCAGTTACTCTTATATGTGGATATTAATAGAATAATGCCTTTGTAAAATAAATAATTTATTATATTTAACAAGTAAAATGATGATTAAATACAAAAATAAGGCAAATCATATGGAGACTCTACTGTGATCATAACGCGAAGACTGCAACAAAAATTTGGTTCCCACTAGCATGGAACCGCAGTGGAAAATATGCACGTGACGAAAGCAGGACGGTTTTGACATCATACTGTGGTGTAAAAACCGCTACCATCCAGTGGCTAGATGGATTCAACTTTTCCGCGACGGTAAAATCTGTCAAGATAACATCCACCAATGAAATCCATGCATTTTGCGATGTTGAATTGTTGGCAACCTTAACAGTCAAGATGGCGGGATTCTTTGTTAATAAATCTCATCTCTTTGATCAAAATTGCATAGAAACATTGTTCGTATTTCTTCTTATAAATGTTTTAGATCCAGCATTTTCCCTTCCTCGATTTTGTTTCAGTTTCCTCATTTACTGCAGCTGTTAACATCATTTCGTAAACAGCCAGTGCCTTTCATTGGTTAGTGTCCATTTGTTTTATACGAAATGAATCATGGGAACAGCACTAAGATTCTTGGGGAAAGCGAAGCTTTTCGCAATTGTGGGAATCTGCAAGCGAAATTGCCCCCGCATTTATCTGTGACGGTTTTTGACCGTTCCGATTTCCATAGCGGATAGTGGGAATCAATCTTAACTTTGCATTCGGCCTCGTTCTCGCAATGCTCTGACATTATCTAGCAACGAAACTTTTGTTTAACATTTGAAATATATACTGCATTAACTTATTTTTAAAAATATTTTCAAGATTGAATTCGATGGTATTATTATTATTTTTTATTTTCACTTGCCAAATTGATTAACTCCATCAGTTACACAAAAATTGTGATAAAAATAACGATTACTCCAAGGATATACTATCTAATGCATTTTATATGTCGTTAGATAAAAAATAGTATCACTGAACACAAATGTTAAATTCAATTTAGTACATCAATATTAAAACTTCACAATTTAAATAATTCAAAGTTTTGTTCAGTGATACTATTTACAAAAGTTAAATTCAATTTAGTACATCAATATTAAAACTTCACAATTTAAATAATTCAAAGTTTTAATTTCACTATTAAAAATTAAATCTATTGCATAGCCTAAATAATTAACAGTATAATAATGTTGCAAATTTAGGTGTTTTTTTTTAATTTCTGGAATATAATTTTGTGATATATTCTAGGATTATATATATAAATGTCTATTTGTAGTTATAACTGCTATTAAATTTGAAGAAATATGTATTAAATAAAAAAAAATTGATTGCAAAATCAATTAATATATTTAATATAATATTTATCATTCCAATAGAAATGTTAGTTTTTAATTCATGGATCAGCTTAAATGTTTTGCTTGAATAGCAACATGTAATTAGAATTTTTTTTCTACTAAATTCTGTGCTTGTAGTGTGTAATTTTAAAAGTATTTGTATTATAATTGACCCATTCTAAATGATTAAATTATTGGGTTATATTGTAACTTTTTAATAGGGGAAAATATTTACTCTTAAAATTAATATTGAATGTTCTTTCTAAAATTGATGCTTGATGTAGAAGCATTATTAGCAAATTATCATTTTCTTTCAAATTTTAATGTTTTGAGAATTTAATGAGATATTATATAAAGAAATTTTAATTTTGATAAATTTAGACTAAAACAGTGGTTAAAAATTTTAAAACTCAATAGCATATACTATAGTCAAATATTACATTTTATTCAGTACTAGAACAGTAACCAAGTGATAGGGAAATAACAGTTGAAAACACCTTTTAGGTTCAGTTTGACAGTAACGGCCGTATTCACCATCTCGAGTTATTGGTAGAGTTAGGGTTATATGAAGAGTTATAGCTAAATTCGTATTCACCAACTTCATTCAGAGTCAAATGAACTACCCGGAGTCAAATGGTACTACCCTAGCTGATAGCTGGGTTGTTTGAGAAGCTCAAGGTTAACACATGTGCATTTGATTAAAAATGGAGACTGTGTGCTGGAGTCCTGTAGTGAGAACGAAATGATGAAAGAATTAGAATATTTGGATTTCCTAGATGAAATTTGAATGACATGAAAGACGTATTATAATTCGAAGGAAAAACTTACAAAGACATTGTTCTTGTTATTAGGATGATCTTTTGTAGTTTTTTTAAATTTTTTTAGCAGTCCCATAACTGTTTACTATTTCTACATGAAGTGACTGGAATACTATTATATTCGTTTTCTACAATGAAAAAATTACAAATTATATAAGAAATAGATGCCACTTTAATATACACACATACAGGTACTGCATTTATATCAGAGTATTACATATTTATATAATACACTTTATTCAGTACTAGAACTTATTATATATGAATTTATATATAATAAATGCTTACTAATAATTTTCCAAACTTCTTGTTTTTCTTTTATCGACACTACATTAATCTTTGTTTTCTATCGCATTTTTATCTTTTTCTACTAATTCTAACAATAATTCTTTTTCAAAATTGGTGAATGTTTTCACATACTGTATTTATAACGCGCGCCATTTTCCTAATTGCTGTCATGTGACCATCTCCAACCAATTGTAACATCCGATAGAAACGAAATCGTCATTAACTCTCGATATCAATAACACAAACGGCAAATAACTCGAGTTCATTAACTACATAGTTGAAAATGTTGGTGAATACAAATATCAAATAACTCTCCAAACAACCCTGGATTAATTTAACATCAGTAACACAAACGGCAAATAACTCTAGAGTTCATTAACTACACAGTTGAAAATGTTGGTGAATACAAATATCAAATAACTCTCCAAACAACCCTGGATTAATTTTTACTTCGGGTTCGTCAACTCTGCCAATAACTTGAGATGGTGAATACGGCCGTAAGAGTTGGGTAATTTATGTACTCCATATGTGATAAAATTACCAATTGTTTGAACATATTAGACAATTTCATGCTTTATATTAATGCCTAAATTTAAATGTTTTTTGTATTTGATTTCTGTTCTAAAAATTTCCTTCTGTAATTTTGGAGGACTTTAATATTATGGTTAATACAACAGTTATAAATTTTAGAGTAAATTTAATGGGGGAGGTGACTTAGTCATGTTACCTCATTTATATTTGTGTTGTTTAATTCTAAGTTTTCTTCAGATTTCATTTAATGTGTGTGGGTCAGGCATCAACAGTCAGCAGCCTGCAGGCTTCATGCAGCCTACATGCATTTTTGGTGGCCCATAAAAGGTTGATCAACATATGGGCCACATACATGAATTATTTGAATAATGCATTTTATAATATCAATAATAAATTAAAAATAATTTTATGTTTTGCTATTGCCATGCAATTTGGTGCAGTTAATCAGGAATGGGGATAACAAAGGCGACCTCACACCTCAGATTTTAAAGTGGACACTATGGATGTATAATACATCGATAGTGGACACAGATAATTTGGCTAAGGAAAAACAACCACAAAAATCATATTAAGAAGGAAACATTATGATGCATAAACTATATTATTGTTTTAATATTATTTTTCATTCGGTTTTATTTTCATGTTTGTTTCACCTCATATATATTTCTGTATTTTTAAGATTGATATAATAATAGTTGTTGATAAATATTTTTTCATGTTTTAATATTATTTTTCATTCAGTTTTATTTTCATGTTTGTTTCACCTCATATTTTATATATTTCTGTATTTTTAAGATTGATATAATAATAGTTGTTGATAAATATTTTTTCAGTTATTATTTTCTCTTAAATAAATGCTTATGGCCCACTCTATTAAAAATAAAAGTTGAATGTGGCCTATAAGTCTGAAAAGATTGTCAACCTCTGGTATGGGTCATTACAAGAACATAATGTAAACAGTCTTTTTAGATGGAGTTGTATTACATATGTCCATCATATAGGTTGTTTTATCTTATTTAATTCTGATACTAAATGTTTGAGATCCGCCAAGCTTTGATATGACCTCTAACTGATTTTTTTGGAACTATTCAAATGGTGAATCTCTCCAACACATGAAGAAGCTTCAAGGTTAATATATATATACGAGAATTCTGGTAAACATACAGGAATTTTGGATATATGCATGAGATGCGAGCTTACATCTATCTCGTGCCCGAGATTTACAATAATTTTCAGAATTCTTTTCTTTATACAAACTGATAGACTACTTTTTGGTTGAAGAAAAATCAAAAATTTTTCTTCAACCAAAAAGTAGTCTATTTAGTTTTTCTTTCGTTTCTAATCAATGAGAAATGAGTATAGTCTTCGTCTATTCAAGTAAAGAGGTAGTGGACATATTTAAGCTATATTTAGGAGTAATAAATAGTAAAAAAAGTTAAAGTACTTTAACTTTTAGCACTAACCATTTCAAACAATTAACAGCTAATTATGGAGTGTATCTTTTGCAATTGGAATGATTGCAGTGTTTTTAAATAAATGCAGTCTAGAATAACTTTACAAAATTTACATCACAGTATTTTAAATTTTCAATTTTTCAAATTTATTAATGTCATATAAATATATTTATCACATTAGTATAATAAGTAATCTTGTAATAAAATAATGTAAACGTAATATAGGTTTTCAATAAAACTCAAATTATATTACATTATACAAGTATATAGCGAAGCGTGTCTTAAACATATAAAAAACATTACTAGAAAAATGTTGAATTGCTGATGGCAGATTAACGATTTCTTGGAAAAACAATCAGGTTTTATCATTGTAATTAAAATTAATAATTTGAATAATGAAAAACGATAGCCGTAATATATCCGAAGCCGGAGAATTAGATTCAGCTGAAATCAGCAGTGAAGGAATTGATTTATTATCTGATTCTGAATAATAATCAAGTTAACGAAAAATTAACATAGAAAAACCAAAAAAAAATAAAATATTTATTATTCAGTACATGAATGTTTCTAAATTCAAGAAAGTTTATCATGTTTACCACATTTTCTTCTCTAATCAACCCTTTCAGTATGTTTTAATGGTAAGTACGAGAATGGTTTTAAAAATACACAAAAATGTATGAAATTCTGAAAATTCTCATAAGATTATTGAATGCTAGATATAACAATCCTGCTGACAAGCTTTGTGTTGTGTTGTTCACCATTTCCATGGCCTTTGCGCCTGCACATGGCACCCTCTATAGTTCGTGGCTGATCTCAATTGTATGTAGTGCTTTTTTTAGTGGGTAAAAAAAATACATCTGGTGTATATGGGAATGAGTTGTAAATACTTTTATCATTTTTAACATGGAATCTTTTTTAAATATCTTCATATTTGTTGAAAATTCTCATTGGATAATGATTTAGTGCTGTTTTCATTTTTAAATGTATGATTTCTGTTTTTATTAGTTAATTGTTCTGCACAAAATTTTTATATATTCTATTAAAGTATTTTTCTTAATGTATAAAGAGCAAAAGGATTTGAAGTCAATGATTTTAATTTTTCATATTTTTAGAAAATTCAAAAATATGAAAAATCCTATAATGTTCAAATATCCAAAGTTCAATTTTAATACTTATTCTAATAAGCATTAACAATTGAACTTTGGATACTTAAACATCTAAAATCAACAGCCTCAAAATCAATTTAAAATTCAATTATGAATTTCATTTTTGAGGCTATTGATTTGTTTTATTATTTTACTATTTGTTTCTTCAATGTCAAATATGATGTCTTTGATATGTTAAAAATTTTATTCCATATATATTTGCTATTGTGTTGATGTTGATCATTGTGGCTTCTAATTTAGGGCCTATTATGGTACCCATCTGTAAACTTTGTTTATAAAAATCAGTACAACTTTAAAATATTTAATGAAAAAATTAATTACATCAATAATCCTGTGGTCCACTTTGAGATTATTTAAGGAATCTATTAAAAATTGAGATATGGATGGGTACACGAATTTAGCATCTAAATTATCTAGCAATAATTGCTTTTTATTTTTAATTTTATAATCTTAGTGATAAGTTGGTTAACATTTTTTGTTGTAGTGAGAATTTGGAAATGAAATCAACCATTTATTTAAGAGAAAATAATAAGTGTAAAAAATATTTATCAACAACTCTTATATCAATCTTAAAATATACAGAAATAGAATGAAATCAAGCATTTATTTAAGAGAAAATAAGTGTAAAAAATATTTATCAACAACTCTTATATCAATCTTAAAATATACAGAAATATTTAAAATGAGATATGAAACAAACATGAAAATAAAACTGAAAAATTATATAAAAACAAAATAATAGTTTATGCATCATAATGTTTCCTCCTTAATGATTTTTGTGGTTAGTTTTCCTTAGCCAAATTATCTTACTATGGGCTTTACTTTGTATTCTTGAAAAATTTTTAAAAGAATGAAAACTTCGTATACTAATGATCTACATGAGATCATTTTTATAAGTTTTTAATCTTGTTTTGATAGTTCCATGCACCTATCTATCTAAACTGTAATAGAGTACTTCATCTCCTTATGTTTACATTATATATTTTTATTATCATTTTTATAAGTTTTTAATCTTGTTTTGATAGGTGCATGGAACTATCTATCTAAACTGTAATAGAGTACTTCATCTCCTTATGTTTACATTATATATTTTTAAAAATCCTTTTAAATTAAAAGTATTTTAAAAACTATTCTTAAAAATGGATAATGTAATAGGTAAGAGCCTCATTTCCCTTATTAATGTAGATCAGTCAGTCATAAGCAGTTTATTATAATTAATAAAATAATTACTGTTATTTCTTTAAAATTGTCATTGTACTAATGTTTATGTAAAATCTGGTAAATTTATGTACATGAAAAACCTTTATGTACAAACTACAGCAATCTTCGAGATCAGTATTAAAACAATTTTCCATTATTTAATTTGATACTGTTGTCATGTTTACCTGCTGTCAGTTTGGTTTTTTTAATTAGTAATTGTACACCTACAGACTGAGGGATGTTAAAGCATCGAAAATGCATATCTGATACTGATGAACAAAATATCTATGAATAAGTCTTATATTCCTGTTAATGTTTTGTCATCAATTGAAATTTATGGGTTTTAAAGTTCATGTTTTAGTGACAACTTATTGTGTGATGAATTAGATGATTTAAAGAGTTTTCCATAATACTATATATCATTTACATTTATTTGATTTCAAAAGATCAATCATTAGTCCTTGCCTTTTTGCATTTCTAGGCAGTTGTCATATCATAGGAGATAAATATCAATTGAAACAATATAAGTTTATACTGATGTAACTTTGTAGAAATGATCAAATGCTTGCTTTTTTGATGATCATTATAAATTGCTCTTCAAACACAAAAATCAGCACTATTTTGCAGTAGAGAAAAATAAAAGTTTTTTTTTCTCTACTGCAAAATAGTGCTGATTTTTGTTTTTGATTGAACTGAGTTTAAGCAGTTTAAGTAATGAAATCTTGACTTAATTAAATTGCTCTTATTTTATATTAATACTAAGTGTACTTCTAACAACAGTCATATGAAAAATTATTTTGCATACTTCATTTTCTAAAAACCAAATCTTCAAATAAATTTACCATTCATAATTTTGAATTTGATGGCTAGCTAAAATCTTCAGCTAGCAATGATACTTGTTTGTTTGAAGAGAAGCATGCTCCTGTTTCTTTTAACAAGTTACTATGGTAAAATATATGCTTTTTACACATTTTACTTATATAATTATGGTAACTATTTTGATTTTGTATTTAAAATTATATATTGAAATCTTTTTGTACTTATTTAATAAGAAATAAGTACAAAAAGAGTATTTTGAATAAGTATTTTTGAAATAAGTATATTCAAAAACTTTAGAATTTTTATAAAAACTTAAAATCCTAAGTTTCCACATTTTGCTTTAATTAGTATTATTGCTTAAATTATTTATAGGATATAAATGATTGCTTTTACAAAACTACTTACTGAGTTAATTCAATTATTTACTATATAGGTTTATTATCAAAATTTAGATTAAAAATAAACTAGATTCATTTATAGTAAAATTTTAGAAATTTACTGTGGCAACCATTAAATTGTGGTCACATCTGCAATATCTCAAATTTTTTGAGAACTTGTTCTAAAAAAAATATCCAAATATATATACACTATATTTACATACACTATAAATAGTGTGTATGTATTTGAATAAAATAGCAAATTATAGTGAAAATTAAATAAAAATGAAAATATTAAATGTAAATAATTCAGCACAATTTCAAAAGTGGAAAATACAGGATATTTTACTAAACTTGAAGATCTTTCAGCTTTATTAAGTCATCTTCAGAAAATCATACATAACGTATAAGAATTTGAATATAAAACTTAGTAAGAACATAATTTGAATTTAAAAATTAATATTATAACATTGTATAAAAATATTTACTGTATATATTAAAATTATAATAAAATAAAATGTAATAATAAAATATAATAAAAATATTTAGTCATTATATTATTACGTTTTATATTATGTATGATTTGCTGAAGATGGCTTAATAAAGCTGAAAAATCTTCAAGTTTAGTAAAATATCCTGTATTTTCCACTTTTGAAATTGTGCTGAATTATTTACATTTAATATTTTCATTTTTATTTAATTTTCACTATAATTTGCTATTTTATTCAAATACATACACACTATTTATAGTGTATGTAAATATAGTGTATATATATTTGGATATTTTTTTTAGAACAAGTTCTCAAAATATTTGAGATATTGCAGATGTGACCACAATTTAATGGTTGCCACAGTAAATTTCTAAAATTTTACTATAAATGAATCTAGTTTATTTTTAATCTAAATTTTGATAATAAACCTATATAGTAAATAATTGAATTAACTCAGTAAGTAGTTTTGTAAAAGCAATCATTTATATCCTATAAATAATTTAAGCAATAATACTAATTAAAGCAAAATGTGGAAACTTAGGATTTTAAGTTTTTATAAAAATTCTAAAGTTTTTGAATATACTTATTTCAAAAATACTTATTCAAAATACTCTTTTTGTACTTATTTCTTATTAAATAAGTACAAAAAGATTTCAATATATAATTTTAAATCAAAAATCAAAATAGTTACCATAATTATATATTTAAAATTATATATTGAAATCTTTTTGTACTTATTTAATAAGAAATAAGTACAAAAAGAGTATTTTGAATAAGTATTTTTGAAATAAGTATATTCAAAAACTTTAGAATTTTTATAAAAACTTAAAATCCTGTTTCCACATTTTGCTTTAATTAGTATTATTGCTTAAATTATTTATAGGATATAAATGATTGCTTTTACAAAACTACTTACTGAGTTAATTCAATTATTTACTATATAGGTTTATTATCAAAATTTAGATTAAAAATAAACTAGATTCATTTATAGTAAAATTTTAGAAATTTACTGTGGCAACCATTAAATTGTGGTCACATCTGCAATATCTCAAATTTTTTGAGAACTTGTTCTAAAAAAAAAAATATCCAAATATATATAACTATATTTACATACACTATAAATAGTGTGTATGTATTTGAATAAAATAGCAAATTATAGTGAAAATTAAATAAAAATGAAAATATTAAATGTAAATAATTCAGCACAATTTCAAAAGTGGAAAATACAGGATATTTTACTAAACTTGAAGATCTTTCAGCTTTATTAAGCCATCTTCAGCAAATCATACATAATATAAAACGTAATAATATAATGACTAAATATTTTTATTATATTTTATTATTACATTTTATTTTATTATTATAATTTTAATATATACAGTAAATATTTTTATACAATGTTATAATATTAATTTTTAAATTCAAATTATGTTCTTTACTAAGTTTTATGTTCGAATTCTTATATGTATGATCTGAAATAAAAATTGCTTTCGGATCAGTGCTGTATATCTATTTTAATTATCCTAAAATTACAAATAAAAACAAAAGCCATTAATTTTCTTTTTGATTTGTCAATGATATACTGATAAGATAAATGCTATGAAATTGAATCTTAATTATTAATTTATATAAAAAATATATTAATACAATAGACTATACTTTTATAGTAATTCATTTTGAAAATAGAAATTGAAAAATTTTTCTTATTGCAATTTCTTTTATAATTCCAATATTTATAAAATATTGACACCTAAATTATAAATTTTAAAATTTAACAATGCCATAGAAATAGTATTTTAGATCATTTTCAAGGAGAAATACAATTTATCTTACAGAATATTTTCATAAAATTTAAAGTTTTTTTATCTTAAAACAAAATCATTTGTCATAAATTATAACTTTTAGGTTTATAATTTGACCAGCAGAATGCTAAGAGTTGGAGCTTTCAATTTTTAGCATTTTTATATCAAATGCATTTGTTTAAATGCTTTTGCTGTATTTTTATATATAATTTTTGTAGAATTTTTCATTAGACTAATATGATGCTGACTGATCAATGGTATATGATCAAGGTTGTATTCCATTGATTAGTCTATGAATAATTTTCTTAGTGAATAAAAATCAGTTTTAATATAAAATGAATTTTTACTTAAAAATATAATGAAGTTTTAAGTATTTTGAGAGATTATGTGAAAACTTTTTTCATAATTCTATTGATAAATTATTTTTCTAATCCATAAATTTTTATTACATTTAATCAGATAAATTAGAAATAGAATTTTCCTTATACAATTTTATCTATATTTTCTATTGAATAGCTTTCAGATTATTGTTGTTGCTTATAATTACTGTTAAAAAAATATGGCTGCTATTTATTGGGTCAGTATTTTTAAACATTTTTGGTCAGTATTTATAATAAAATATCAGTGTGTAATATAAGTGGTCAGTATTACAACAGTTAGTATAAAAACGGTCAGTATTTAAATTAAAATATCTGTAAATATAATAGCTTGTCAGTATTTTAAATAGATGGTCAGTATTTATAATAAAATATCAGTATATATAACATTACCTGTCAGTAAAGGCTGCTTCCGTTATATTATATAAAATATATATTTTATATTTAATAATAATAATAATATTTAATATCATATGAAATTATTATTAATTTTTATATTAGTATAAAAAATAAAAAAATTTTTAAAAATTTAAGTCTCGAACTGCGATACAAACAGATAATGCTACATTAATCGGGCCTCAATATACTATATCAGCAGTCAGCAACAGGTTGGTGCCACGTGAAAAAAAAATCTGGCTTCTGAAAAATCGCCTACAAAAAACTCGACTTCTCAATTCGTGAATGCCATAGATCAGTGTTTTTCAAACTGACCTACGACCTGTAAAATTTTGAGTTCATCAGGAAGGACCTAGCAAATTAGGAAAATTCTAATTTTTCTAATGAAATGCTAATAATTCGGATATTAATTCTTTAAATCCTAGAAATTTAAAAAAAATTAGAATTTTTATTTATTTTTTGCACATGGGAAAAGAATTCTGCACTTTCATTTTTTAAATTCATGACTGTGCATTCCGGACCGCACGTAAAAGCTTAGCGTCGCAGGTTGAGAATGGTTGGTCAAGAACGTCTGTCACGCTGCATTCTAATTTGTCTGTTTACTCTTGTTATAATACTAACTATAATCTTTAAATGCCTCAATAAAAAATTCAATATGGCTATTTGATCCAAGGACCTTCTTAATTTGAACACTTTGCCATTTTGTATCAGATCAAGCATATAACCATAACATAGAAACCTAGAATGAGTTCTAGGTTGTCAACTTCGTGTTGGTTATGCTGCGTTATGGATATGTTGGAGTATAAACAGACGAACTGTTTCTAACCTCGACGTCTTTTTTTTTTCTTTTGTATGGTAAGCTTGGTGGCTAAATTTTGATTGCCCCTTTCCATTCAACCTTGACATCATCGATGATCATCTCTGCCATGTCGGACTGTAAACAAGCCTTAACCCTCTCCTTGTAAGATGAAGTATCCTTCACCGATATTAAAAATAAATATTGATATCAAGTATAACTTTTTTATTTCAATTAATAAAATGTTGACATAATATGTAATTTTGGTTTCATATTAGTTTACATTTTCAATATTTTATGCTTTATTCAAGCCAAATATGCTAGACCGACCTATTTGTCTTTGATCGATTTATCCTTCATAGATATTAAGTATAAATATCGATATTAAATACAAATTTTCATTTTAATTAATTAAAAGTTGACATTATATATAATTTTGATTTCATATGTTTATGGTCTTATATTTTATATGAACAAAACATATCGCATATAATAGGTTTAGCTATATGCTTAAAATATATCAAACCTCCTCCAGCAGCTAAACAAGTACCTATAGGTGAGAAACGTTCAAGAGGAAGGCTGAAATTAGCAACCCATGCTCTTTTGGTTGGTTGATTGATAAAACATTTTTTACTTTAATATTATGTTTAATATGTATTAATATCTAGTATTTTCTGATAATCAGTTAAGTAATAAAAATATATTATTTTGCATTTTTATGTTTTGTTCTTTAATATAATAAACCATTTTTTTTCTTAACACATATATATTTTCTCTCATTTTACAATAAAATTCTGATCACACAAAGATACTAACCAATAAAAAATACCAACTAAAAAATATTACTGCAATTTTATTATTTATACTGACCAAATGTAATTTGATACTGACATTTAATTATTTATACTGATCAAAATAATCCATATAGACTGACCATTTATTTTACAAAATACTGACCAAATAAATAGAAGTGAAAAAATAATTAAGATCAATTGAAGAGCTTATTTCCAAAGTGACGTATCTCCATTTTTGTTCGTTTTCTAGTTTTGTATGCCAACATAATGTTGAAAGGCCTCGCCATCATGCAGCAAAATATTGTGTTCCAAAACGGTGTTTCTCCCATATTAAACGGTATCCAAAAATAAACTTATCTGTCGACATGACGTATCTCCCCTTAAATTTAGACTCAAAGCGTCGTATCTCCAGGTAGCCAATAACGAGGCTTCATGTCATGTGACGACTTCTCCGTAATGGTGCTCATTGTTTCGTGTTAAGTATGTGTTTATGTTGTGTTTCGCTTCTTTTTTGATTATAATGGCAACATTTGAAGAGAGAGTGGAGAAATAATGGCGCTCATTGTTTCGTGTTAAGTATGTGCTTATGTTGTGTTTCGCTTCTTTTTTGATTATAATGGCAACATTTGAAGAGAGTGGAGAAAATTTCGAATCGTTATGCTAGGATCATGTACTCCATCGAAATGGCAGAAGAATAAAGAGAAACTCCGAAAATGCGCTAGTGATGGTAGTCAGCCGGTGTTGTCTTGTAAACACGATGATAGGCAATGAGACTGTAGACTTCAGATATCAAAAGGTTCCATGAATTATTTTACTCTAATAATAATAAAGTTGATCAAGATAATTATATCACAAATGCTATTTTAGTGCAAAAAACTGCAAGA
>AYEL01078789.1:0-25512 GCA_000484575.1 Olivierus martensii
AAAAATGTTAAGGAAAACAGATATGATTCTTCTTCCTGAAGACTACAATAGAATATTTGAACGTGTAGGGAAGGTACACGTTCTTGGAAAGGATTGGCAAGTGGGAAATTGGAAAGTTGCAGTTACTTCACACATTAAGGCAAAAATGGACTTCAAAATCTCTGAAACGAAAGTTATCAGATTAAACTCCAAATCTGTAGCTTGTAAACAACATTATTCGGACTTGGCTGCAATGTGCAAACATACATTGTTAAAAAGAGGAAAGAAGTGGTCAAACCTTGTAGTAGACACGGTACAGCTGGGAACAAACTGCAAAAGGAAAAAGTTGAGGATGTAAGAAAACTTATAAACAAATTGCTGGGTGCTCATCATTTATTCCCAATGTCCTTTTATAAGAAAGTTTTCACTTTCTCAGAAAATGAATGATTGTGAAGTAGTACTGCAAAAAGTTGGATATAAATTAATGTAGTTGAATAATTTGGTAAAATTCTTGTTTTAATATCAAGATTATATTCCTAATATTGTATTTTCATTATTTCTTTGCAAAATAAATTTCTGTTCCATATAAAAATTTCGTTTCTATCCCTTTCCATATATAAACACTCCAGTTTTGTTCCAAAGTGACTTAATTCCACCATACAAACAACTAATTCTACTATTTCTCTTGTCTTGGGATTTTTTTCACTTACACACCTCTTTAGAATATAGAAGTAAACCCATACACCAAAAATCTGAACCATATCTTGAAATTTAAGATTGAATTTTAAACATCGCTCTTTCTGAAAAATTGTATTTCTTGGAGATACGTCACTGTGGAAATAAGCTCTTCAATTAGAAACAGGAATAATTGAATTTTGTCCTGTCATATCTATATGCTTTTGCAATAAGGTCCTATGATTACAAATAACTATTATGATCAGAAGCATAGTAGATGAAATTTAAAGAAATGAGAGAGGATTAAATTAAATATTGAAGACAATATCTTATTAAATATATAATTAAAGGAATATCTTGACTTCTATAAATCTGAGTTTTTTTATAAAATTTTATTCACCAGTTTTTTAAAAATCATCTCTCTAATTAATTTAGTGTGTAGTGCATACAATTTTACATGGTAATATCAATATTAAAACAGTAGTTGAAACCAGGGCTGGGGTGTTGGTGTTGGCAATAACTTTCTCATTACTCATAATTTTAGTTTTAAATTTAAAAATCGTATTAAATAATTTTCTCTTTTGGTGAATAAATAATTTTTTCAGTAATAAATATTGAATAAAAATGGTTTCTTCTAAAAAATTATTTGTGCGTGTTTACTATCAGAGAAGTCAGTGTCAGCCAAAAAAAAAACATGTAGGTGTCGGTATTGGCACATTTTCCTGCTGACACCCCAGCTCTGGTTGAAACTACTGTAATAATGTTACAACAATTTCAAGTAGTGAGTTAACTGTTCCATGTCTTAACTTTCATATGCTAAATTGTATTTTACATAGTATTACAATAATTATATTGTAATACTATCTTCTGAGTATGTTTGTTTGATTTATGTATAACTTATAAAGTATTATGTAACATTGTTAGCACTACAAATCTTAAGTTATGTAACTATAAGAACTAGCAAATTGTTTAATCAGATTGTTATTTTTAGGAAATTAATGTAAGTGATGTAATATGTTCTTGTATTTTTAATTATAAATAAGATATTGGATCAGTGTTAAAACAATTTATATGAATGTTTCAGATAGGATGCTGGATTTATTTGGTTCTGTACTTTTTTGTCTGAGATTGAATTTAAAACATTTTTGTTAAATGTTTTAATTGCAAAAATATACATAAAAATTGTATAGGATTGTAAATATTCTCGAGTCTTCAGTTCATAATTTTTTTTTAAAAATGGAGATGAATTATCTTCAAATATAGTATTGCTTTTGTGCTTTAAAACTATATACACTTGGTTGTTGATAAATTTATTTGGTTCTGTACTTTTTTGTCTGAGATTGAATTTAAAACACTTTTGTTAGATGTTTTAATTGCAAAAATATACATAAAAATTGTATAGGATTGTAAATATTCTCGAGTCTTCAGTTCATAATTCATCTCCATTTTTAAAAAAAAATTATCTTCAAATATAGTATTGCTTTTGTGCTTTAAAACTATATACACTTGGTTGTTGACTTATGACCATCCACACTTATGACCACAAAAAAAATAAATTATAAATTAATAACTATGGGAGCATATGGCAACATAGGCCTCCCACACATACTGGCAGTGCCCCTCTCTCACATACATTCAGTTGCTTTCAATCGTTTGTTGCATGTGGTGTATTAATTAAAATTCTACTGAAATACTGTACTACCTGTGAAATGTCTAGTAAAATTTAAGATTATAAAAATAAATTATAAAGATAAGATTATTAACAATATTTTTTAACCATTCTAAATATATGGCCAACATGTGACCAGATCAACTTAAGACCTAAGTGTACATATATTTTTAAGTGAATGTTATTTCTGCTTTAAAACTAATAGCTTGTCAGTAAATAAATTTGAATATTTTGTGATTTAAAATATTAAGAATTATTTAATGTCAGAGAGTGAATCTTTTACTAACGAGGGGAGGACACAGCTGACCCCCCACCGATTTTGATCCGCTTGCGTATGATGAAAATACATCAAAAATGAGTGAATACGTGTCCGAGCTTTTCATTGAATATGGCCTTCTAATAGTATTTTTTAACACTTGAAAAATCGAACTTTTGATAATTCAGCTTAAAAGCAATGGATAGATAACAGATCACCAGCTGCACAGATGGCGCATTCGATAAGTACATGGCTCGTAATCTAAAGGTAGTGGGTTCGAATCCGGGTTGATGTGCATTTTTTTTTTTCCAAAATTCACGATTTCCCATTATCAATCCTTGTTACACTGTATATTATCATAATAAGTATAATGTACACAACTGCAGGAACCAGACACAAAAATATTCCTCTTGTGCTTGGATTTATGCAAATGTGAATTGCGTGTTATTAAATTTATTCTTTATACTTTAATTTTAAAGGTAAAGCAGTGTTAGTGATTTTTGCTATTAATAAATAAATATATATTTTTTTTAATCAGTATATATATGAATATATGCTTTTAAGAACCTAAATTACTAGTAAGTTTAATACTGTACTAATAAATTAGTAGTAAATTTTGATTTTCATATCAGCAACTTCAAATCAGGAATGTTATTTTAATTTTCATTTATAAATAAAATTTGAAATATAACTACAGGTATTCTTGATTTTGATATTTTAGTTTGAACCGAGAGGTAAGTCAGTGGTTGGAAGTTGGAAATGCCCAAAATTCACGATTTCCCATTATCAATCCTTGTTACACTGTATATTATCATAATAAGTATAATGTACAGGAACCAGACACAAAAATATCTGCAGGAACCAGACACAAAAATATTCCTCTTGTGCTTGGATTTATGCAAATGTGAATTGTTGCCAAATCATGAATTTATCAATTTATTGTAACCATTGTAAGTACAAGCAGTCATTGACTTTAATCATTTTAATCTTATGATGGCCCTTACAATATTCTGAACTTGGCTGCTTTCATAGCATAATGGCTAGAAATAATTATTAAAAAATATATTAAAGTGGTTGCTTATATAACTCTTGGGATCCAGGTTCACTTCTGGATGATTTTACATCTTGGAGCCCAGATTCAATTCTGGATTAATTTATAATTTTGAGGACCCAGGATCAAATCTGAATGATTATATCATCATAAAACAGGGCTGTCCAAAAAGCAGCTTGCCAAGCCATTTTGTGCGGCTCGCGTGTATATCAGGGCTGTTCAAAAAGTAGCCCGCAAAGCCATTTTGTGCGGCTCGCGAGGCTTTCACGATTTGTGATATATTACTTTTTAACGTTTTTCACTTTTATTTATAAATTTTTAAGAGTTCAATTTTAGGATTCTTTTTATTAAATTATATTATTTAATGATCAAGAAAAAATTAATTACTGATAATTAACAAGCTATCAATGACATCACATTTTTATAAGAATTTCAATCACATCAATTTAACTTTTAGCTATTTCAGTTTATAGTCTTGAATTGTGATTTGTATTTTAATTATTTTTTGGTTTCTAACACACACCATTTCAGAGATTGTGTGACTGTTGTTGTGAGATTGTTTTAATTTTATGTTACTGTTTAATTTTATTTTGTTTTAATTTAATTTTTATTTTACCCAGTTCATTGCATTTGTGAAATAAGTGAGAAAAAACGTAAAATAGAAAATGAAAATAGAGTATATTAGTGGCTACGTTCAGCAGACTCAACTGTTCTAAGTGAGCAGATGAGTTGTAGCGGTAGCGGTTGGTATATCTGCTGAACGCAAATAGTAACAGGGCGCGATTATTGAAAGAAAACCACTGAAGAAAACGAAGCCAGTTATAAACACCATTAAATATGTATACTTTTTATTATCATTTGTTCCTTTGGATTGATCACATCCATGGGCGTAGCCATCTTGAAATAACTCAACATGTTGGATAGTAGCGTAAATGAAATCCGCTACCAAACATGACGTCACTCACTCAACAAGTTCGATAGTAACGCTACCTTCAAGCCGTGTTCAGCAGAAAATCTCTCAACTGCTCCACAACAGTTGAGTCTGCTGAACGCAGTCAGTAATGCTACCAAACATGACGTCACTCACTCAACAAATTCGATAGTAACGCTACCTTCAAGCTGCGTTCAGCAGAAAATCTCTCAACTGCTCCACAACAGTTGAGTCTGCTGAACGCAGTCAGTAGTGGTAGGGAAATGACTTTTTCATAACAAATCACATGGGTAAACTGCTGTGTTTAACGAAGTTTTCCCAACTTTTGTGATTTTGGTCAGAAAGTAATACAGTATCAATGTTTGGTAGTACTTATTAGTGTGAAAGTGCATTTTCTAACATGAAGATAGTTAAGAATCGATTCAGAACCTGCCTTGGAGATTCTTCTCATTTACATATTCTATGGATAGCTACAACAGGAATGGATGTAAATATCCAGTCCTTGTAAATGCTGCTGCCCTCCCTCATTTATCACATAAAATAGGTAAAAAAAAAGTATGTATGTACCTATTTAAACTGTTTATATTTTATAACTTTTTGTTAACATGTTTATTGGATGCGGTACATACATACATTTTTTATATATTTAAACTGTTTATATTTTATAACTTTTTGTTAACATGTTTATTGGATGCAGTCTGTTAAATATAATTTTGTAATAAGGTTTGCTAATCTGGAAATAAAACTGGTTTCCATATTAATTTTGTAACAAGGTTTGTTAATCTGGAAATAAAATTGGTTTCCAAATAGCGTTATATTTATGCGTTCATATTTATTGGATGCAATCTGGTAAATATAATTTTGTAATAAAGTTTGCTAATCTGGAAATAAAATTGGTTTCCAAAAGTCGTTATATTTATGCGTTAGATTTGTTGAGACAACAGCATATCAAGTACCAAAGCCCTTCCCCTTTTTCGTAATTGAGGCCTCCACAGTAACGTATCAAGTATCAAAGCCCCTCCCCTTTTTTGAAATTGTGACCCACGAATCAAGTACTAAAGCCCCTTCTCCTTTTTTGTAACTGCAGCCCTCCATATCTCTAGTAAACATGGCTATGGCCCTCGGGTTCATTATAATTGGACAGCCCTGATCTTAGGGAATTTAGTATTCCATTGTCTATTATTACTGAAATTAATATTATGGATTATTTTCAACTTAAGATATTTTCACTTTGATGGGGTTTATCAAAACATAACCTCATAAGTCAGAAACAACCTGTACTTCTAAAATTATTAGTTTAATCATTTTTCCAAATCAGCAATATATTATCTTTTTATATTGCTATAAAATAGGGAGTGACAAACCTTTTTAAGGGTGTGGGTCAAAATTGGTTTTTATAAAATTTCATGTTGACTCAAATTTCAAACCATATATCATATTTCAGTTTTGTGTGCCCAAAAAATTTGCTAGCATTTTTAAAATCATTTTCATTTTAAAGTTTGTTTTTGACTAGTTATTACTATATAAATAGCTTAAGCAAATGACAAGCTTCATCTTCTGCACATGATGCTTTGAAATTAAGACAATATATTATCTAAATTAATTTATTTTCCTTTCTAATACAATGATATATAAATCTTTTGAAAATCAAGTTTCAAAATATAATGGTTTCATTAAAGCAGGTCATCCAGAATTTTTAAACACAGGTGCTCTCCTACTTATGATGATCCAATCTTAAGATTACATTGCTATATTCTTATTTTCACAGCATATTGTCTAGAAATACTTTGTAAACTTTTGATAAACAGAAAAAATCAGTCAAGGGCCACCTGGTAAAGCAATTGCTTACCACTTAAAGGATCTGGGTTTAATTTTGCATGATTTACCACTTCTGGAGAATTTAGGACCAAATATATGATTTTACTGCCTTATTTTTACTAGAATATCAGATTTTCCATTATCTACTATTGCTATTAAGATTACTACCATTATCAATCATTTCTGACTTAACCTGATCATAGGCTGAAAAAATTATTAAAATAACTTCGTCATAAGTAGAGGAGTATCTGTATATTACCGATAATGTATTCATATTTTTGCTAACTTTTTCAAGTAGAAATAATTATTTTAGATAGAAAAGTTACAACACTTAAATTGTTTTATCATAAAAATTATTTTTCAATTAATAAAATATTAATTTCTTTAGGTTCATGCTTACATTATCAGTGCCCTTAGAAAAGAAATGCCATCAATGTTTGGCAAAGATAGCAAAAAGAAAGAACTCATTAAAAATCTAGGTAACATTTATGCTGAAATTGAGCGAGAACAACAAATATCTTTGGGAGATTTTCCAGATATGAGGTTAATGCAAGAAAAATTAATAAATCAAGATTTCCAGAAATTTAATCCCTTGAAACCAAAGTTATTAGAAACTGTGGACCATATGCTAGCAGAAGATATTGCTCGTATCATGGCTATGATTCCTCAGGAACAGATTCAACAAAGAGAAGAAACAAATGTTAAGAGTGGAGTCATGGATGGTGTAAAAGACAGCCCATTTGGATTTGGTCGAGGTGAAGGTGCAGATGCTGGTTCGTTAGATACTGACTGGATTGTTGATAAAGAAAGATATAAGTATGATGACATATTTGATAGTTTGGGTCCAATTAATGGGAAAATATCTGGTGCTCTTGCAAAGGCAGAAATGGTCAAATCTAAATTGCCTAACTCTGTTTTGGGTAAAATATGGAAATTATCAGATATTGATAAAGATGGCATGCTGGATGCAGATGAATTTGCTTTGGCTATGCACTTGATAAATATAAAACTTGAGGGACACGAAATACCATTAGAATTACCCAACCACCTCATTCCACCTTCAAAAAAACGTAACATATAAATTTTCTAATATAATTATCAGATAATGTGCAATATTGACAAATTGACATTTAAATATGTACTTAGATTAAATAGATGTAAATTATTTTAAATAATACTGTAATTTGCTGGAAATGTGCAGTTGGTCACATGCGTATTTTCTTCAGTAATGTTGAAATATCAATAAACCAAAGCAAATTTATGTAAAATATTATATATAATTATTTCAGAGCTATTTTTATTTTTTAATTATTATAAATTGATATGATTATGTTCCTTAATATTGTTATTCATTCATAAAAATTCTATTTCTACAAGTTTTAAACATTCTATTTTTGTAGCTGAAAGGGACCAATTTTTGTTTTTGTTAAAAATATTCAATTTTCAGGTGCTGCATTGTATAAGATTTTTTTGAAATAAAATTTCTTTAAAGATTGAATATTGTGTTTTGATGGGGAGAAATTGACCTACATGCTAAACAGAATTAGATAAGATCATCTGACTGAACTAGTTTTGACAATAGTTCTAAAAGATTTTTCTTGACACAGATACTTGCTGACCTGAATTGATTGTATCTGCAAGATTTATAGAAAGTTAGAATTTAATGAGGAGGATTCTAACAGTTACATTATGAATAATCCTTTTTTACCTTTTAAAGTTAAATTCAACTTTATATAAAAATTATCATTGTTGGAATTTATAAGATTCATTGAATGCTTTTAATTGAATAAATTATTAAACCTGTAAAAAAATAACTGACCAAATTTTTAATATACTAAATCATTAAATAAATCTGATAGATGGACAAGTATGTCTATCAAACTTAACCTGGATACAAATACAAATTTTCAATTTTCTTGAAATTGGTATTGGAATTTGTAAGATATTTTTAAATATATAATTTCCATGTAGAAAAATGAAATATTTCATGTTAAACTATGAATTTGAATATTATAAAATTATTTAAAAAATAACACAAAAACATTGGTTTCAACAAAAATATAAAATTTTAATCTAGTGAAATTTTAATGCATTAAAATCAAACTTCTGTTCAAGTTAATTTTTTATTTGAATCCACTTAAATGTATTTTGAACCATTCATATACAACATTTACCTATAACATTTTCCTTGTTTTTAAGATCATTTTTACCTTTTTCCATATAACTATTCAAATATATGGACAAAAACATTCAACCCTGTCCTTTATGTAAAATCTGAAATTTGACAAGAAGTCAATACCTAATTATAAAATTAAATTCTATCAACAAATGAAGTCTTGCTCTATTATATGAATCATGTGTAATCTAAAAGCAATTTTCATTTTTATTAGAGATGATTCAATCAGTATGAATTTGCACTTAGAGGATATTGCACTTGTGTTAAATCATGCATTGATGATTTGAAATATCCTTTTCATCTACAGTATTTTCAAAAATAGTCAAAGAAAACAAAATTTAAAACTGCATCCTTCTTAAAAGTTCTTAAGATTATCAAAAAATTGATAAAAATCAAAATACTTTGACCAATATTGCAACTTATCACATCAGTTTTAACTAGATTATTTCTGTCATATTTTGTTATGCAAGATTATTGCAATTAAATAAAATTTATAATACCAAAATAGTTTAATTGGTCACAAAAGAATAAATTTTTATTTAGAACATGGAAATATTATTTTCTTTGAATTCTAATAAAGCTACCTAAAACAAATGAGACTGAATTTAAATTGTTTCAGATGTTGCAAACTTCCCATAAAAATTCAAAAATATCAAATTATAAACCAGGTTAAGACATAAATTGAGGATATGCTTTGTATGTGGATATTGATTTAATAAGGATATGATCTAGGAACAATCAAAAACTTTATATATAGAACATCAAATATAGAAATAAAAATTTTAAGTAAACAGCAACTATTCAAATACTAAAACAGTACGTTCTTGCCGAAAATGTGAATTTATAACAACAACTTTTAATAAAATACGATTTTTTGCTATAAAAAAAATAGTCTCAAAATTCAAAATGTATGTGTGATACATAACCTAGACTACTCATATTTACTAAATTATTTTAACGTAATATTTTTCTAAGAACATATGCCATACTAAAATATTAGTAATGTAATACATCTCTAACAAAATTTTCCTTAGTGTGTATTATCAGTGTAATATTTCATTCTTGTTTGATAACATAGTAGTTTCTATATATATTCTTACATACTATAATTGAAAGTCCTTGCGTATTAAGCTAAATATTTAATCAGTTGATTTTTAACAGATGCATAAAATGATGAATATTCTGGTTTTGTTAACATTATAAACTTGTTTAAATTCTGATGAAATATAACTTGTAGTGGTACTGGTTAAATACAATATTTTGTGACGTTTATAAAAAACGAGAGCAAACAAATGTTAATTCTGACGTCATATCTGTTTTTAGAGCAAACATTTCACGCTGAACTCAAAATTGATTTTTCTAAATATATAAATTTATTACAATTCATTATTGATATATAATCTCTATATTATCACTTAATTGTAGAATTATATAAAATTTAATAAATTTATATATTTAGAAAAATCAATTCATTATTGATATATAATCTCTATATTATCACTTAATTGTAGAATTATATAAAATTTTGCGATTTTCGAAATTTAAAACTCTCTGCAAAACTGGTATCAGTAATTATGACATTAATGTAATAGAGGAATTAAATGACGTCGCACGATATCGCTTACATTACGTATTTCTATAGCTGCTTTATTATTGATAAAAATAATCAAATATACTTAGTTTTTAAGTAAATATGAAAAAAATGTTATGCATTTGCTCTAACTGTATAAATTTAAGTGTGAAATTTCGTATTAATCTGTGTATTATTAACGAGCAATTTTTTTCGCAAGGAATTATTTCCATTAAATAGACGTTATCTATAAACACACAGAACAAGTACAGTAGATACTCTACTTGTTCTGTTCGCCACACTTTCGCCGTAGTAGATACTCTACAACCCCTGGAAAAAAGTATGGAATAAAGATATGAATGCATACATTTAATGTTGAAATAGATTTATTACAAAAAATTGAACAGCGCCATCATGGCAAACAGTGTGTGCCTGACACAAACAATAACTAAAGAAGAAATGACCAAGTTTAGTTCAATGCGTAAACCTTTCCTTTATTTTCTGCCAAAAAAAAAAAACACTAACCCGATGCTGGAAATAAATATGTAATACTGTTTGAGGTTGGAAAAAAGTTTGTAATAATGCCTTATAGAAGGATGTAAATTAGGTAGACATCCATAAATAAGAAGGGATGAGTTGCTGTTGGTGAGTTTCACCGTATACCTGCATTTCTTGGCATATGAATGAGTAAATGTTCGCAGAATGGCACCTCTAGCAGAATACTCTGAATGATGATGTTTTTTACCTCCTTTGAGTATTCTGCTCGAGGTGCCATTCTGCGAACATTTACTCATTCATATGCCAAAAATGCAGGTATATGGTGAAACTCACCAACAGCAACTCATCCCTTCTTATTTATGGATGTCTACCTAATTTGCATCCTTCTATAAGGCATTATTACAAACTTTTTTCCAACCTCAAACAGTATTACATATTTATTTCCAGCATTGGGTTAGTGTTTCCTTTATTTTCTGCCAAAAAAAAGGTTTTCGCATTGAACTAAACTTGGTCATTTCTTCTTTAGTTATTGTTTGTGTCAGGCACACACTGTTTGCCATGATGGCACTGTTCAATTTTTTGCAACTAATCGATTTCAACATTAAATGTCTGCATTCATATCTTTATTCCATACTTTTTTCTAGGGGTTGTACTTGTACTGTGCGCTGTGCCGAACTTTCGCAGACCAATACTGTGCACCATAGTATTGGTCTGCGAAAGTTCGGCAGGCCACATCCTGTTATGCTAGAGTTTATTTTTCTAAAACTGCAAATTCAGGAGAGTTAGATGGAATAGATTCCGAATGTGTAGCGCTTCACAGGCTTAGACCATTAATATCCCATCTACAATTGGCGTCCTGGTTCTATTTCCGAAAACATTATAATCGATAACGAAAAATATCGGAACTTTTTAAGCAGTGTGGTGATTACAAAACGAGAGACCCTCTATCATAAACAGCAGAAGTCCCTAAAGTTTTGCCTAGGTGGGCCAAATTGTAAATTCCAAAATATTTGGCAGCCTAAAAAAGTGTTATAGAAAAATACGTTCAAATCAATAAAGTTAGACACAAGGGAAAGATGCTAATTTTATAACAATCGGTATTTATTTATGATGACAATTACTTTTTATTACAAATTGTTTAAAATAACTCATTTTAAAAATAATTAAATAATTTCCAAATGAAGAAAAAAATTCATCAAAGGAGTGACTTGTGTTTTCTTTTAATATCATTGAGTCTTGGTTCTAAGTCTGTTGAATGTATCCTTAACTCCTCTTGTAAATGTTTATTAGCTAATTTTGATCTCAATTCATCAAAGGAGTGACTTGTGTTGTTTTCTTTTAATATCATTGAGTCTTGGTTCTGTCTGTTGAATGTATCCTTAACTCCTCTTGTAAATGTTTATTAGCTAATTTTGATCTCAATTTTGACTTAAACACTCTCAATCATGAGTATTAATTTCACTTATATATACGAAAAAACTTTCTCAATACATATTTGGAAGTACTTTTATACATGTAATTTTTTAACTGAACAATTTTTAATTATAATATGATAGAGATTATTTTTTGTAAAAATGTAAAATTAATTTCAAGTATTTAAGATCGCGGATAATCTGACATTGTGAGCCGCATTTGGTCCGCGGACCGCACTTTGGGAACCCCTGATATAATTATTTTTTGTAAAAATGTAAAATTATCCGCGATCTTAAATACTTGAAATTAATCTGACATTGTGAGCCGCATTTGGTCCGCGGACCGCACTTTGGGAACCCCTGATATACAGGATGATTCCAAAGGTTGGGGAAAATTGAAGGAGCATGTAGAGAAGGCAATTATAAACAAAAGTTCTTAGGGTCTCTTGATTTGGAGCTTCGTTAAAAAGATGTCACAAAACTTTCAGGAGTTATATCCAATGTGATGTGGTGTGGTGTGTGCATAGCATCTGACGTGGTACGTGGAATGCCGGGGATTTTTGAGTGCCCCAGAGTTTCGTTCAATGATGCTATATTTGCATTGAATATAGTAGTCGGCAGTTCGAACAACTTTTGTAAAATTGTGCTTAGGCGCCATACGATTATATCCGTGCTGATGTAACCTTTGCATAATAAATGTTGCCAACACTAAGAAGCTCTGTTCGATTTGACTACACCGTTACACTAGTGTAAGACGGTGTAGCACTGAGACATTCGATTTGGCCAGTGTAGTACACTAACGCGTTCGATTTATCGGTGTAGTGTAAAATTTCTACACTATTCTACACCGACTGGAGACACGTGTAACAGTGTAGAAAGTAACGAGCAATTGTTGATATAACCGCCATCTTGCTAATCTTGAGCTGCTACATTAGTTTATTCGTTTTGACAGAATATTTCATCGATTTATTATCAGACTCTCAGTAGTAGAACCGGTTTAAAAATGATTGCGGCTTGGCTTACTTTCGTAATTTTACATGTTTTAACACCTAGGCTGTGATTCGATATTAGTCGGTTTCCTCACTTTTGTGGTTCTTTATTCCAACTGACGTCAGAATGGTTCACTGAGTTCGTACGATCTAAACTATCTCATGAGTAGGGTTGACTTCTAACCGCATGTGCAGTGGGGCGAAGTTCTATCTTCTTCAATGGCGCTTAATTTATACAAATGTGCAGCGTGCCTCAATATATCAATATAATCATCATTTTTTGTATCATTTACTTCACTAACAATTAAACTTGTGGATAATTTTGCTAAAAGCATTTATGAATGTCTTCATCTTAAATCATGTAACCTGGCACACTGAACTGGTTTTTTATTCAAACGAAACTGTGACGTCATCCAATAAAACCGGAAAGGTTTAGTTAATGTAGTTCGTGGAAAATCGAACCACAGCCCTAGAGAAAATGACATCACAAAATTTTCAAGTACTATATCTTTTTAAAAAGAATCCCCAAATCAAAAATGACCGTAAAAACTTTTGCTTAGAATTGCCTCCTCTACATCTCCTTCAATTTTTCCCCAATCTTCTGAATCACCCTGTATAAAATGATAATGATATAGACTACATTATTGTTGATAGATAATAGTATAAAAATCAAACACTACAATATGCATTTTAATAGTTTAAAAAATTTCACAAATTCCTCGAATGGCTAATATATATAAAATGCAATGTTTGTCTTTTCTGCATAGTTTCTCTCACCGTTTTGATTTATCCAGACCAAACTCTGCAAGGTGACTTCCCCGTGGATAATATGTCTTGGGTTAAAATCGCCCAAGGGTGGGATATTTTGGAGTCGTAATTTAAAATACGTATTTAAATTCTTCAGCTTGTTCTGACTGTTGACTTCCAAAGCATGACTTCATCATCACAACTTCATACACTGACGTTCCGTAATGTCATTGAAGTCGCAAAAGTTCCGACGTATACTCCACTATGACATCATCACACCCAAAAGTTTTGATTTTTTCCATCATAACTTACATGGCAGAATATCATTTACAACCATCAAAAAATCTCGTAAACAAGAAAATAATATTGCCCTACAAATGATGTACCAGAAATATCTCTGCAATACCAAGTACATCAAGTACAGAATAGCCACTGCTTTGACTGTGAATAAAACTTTCTCAAATTGTCTTTGGACGGTATTATTTTAACGTGTTTGATATTTCTACTCTTGCCTAATCGTATTTAAAATTATTTTCAATATAAAATTGCTTGATCAACAAAAATCATATTTGGTGTTTGATATTTCTACTCTTGCCTGTTAATCGTATTTAAAATTATTTTCAATATAAAATTGCTTGATCAACAAAAATCATATTTGGCGCACATGCATTTATTTCGTAAATAAAAATAAACGATTATCTTTACTTATATAATATTTGAAACTATTTCTAAGGCGATACTTAATTCAACTTGATATTTTTTTTTTTAGACAAAATATTTTAACAGATATGGAGTTATATCCAATGTTCAGTCCAAAATTTCCTTTTACTGTGTATTTAGAGCACTACAGTATATTCTTTTGTTTGGCAGTCATTTTAGCATTTGAATTGTTCGTTATAAAATGTACTTTATTGCATTTTTCAAAGATGATATAAACCGAATGAAACCATCTGTTTCTGCTAGACAATTGAATAACACCACTACTTATACTATTTAATTGTAAAATTTTTATTTTTAGATCCATTATCGGCTACTTTAACATTTTTTTCAATTATGATTTATCTATATAGTATAAGAAAAGATTTTTGTCTGGACTGACGATCATATTGGAAATAAACTATAGGTGAGTCATTATTCAGTAAATACAGTTGTAATTGAAGTTATTATCGTGAGATCAGAATTATTATTCGGAACAATCGTAAATATAAAATCGTATGTAAATAAATAATTTTTTAATCATTTAAATTGAAACCGAATAGTATGTAAGTAAATCAAACTTCTCAAAAGATTTGAATTATGTAACTACAATACAATACGTTCAGTGAATTGAGAAATTTATTAAAAATCGGCTAATATTTTCCAGAAAATACCATATCCGTTCTCTCGATCCACCATTATGAATCATTTTATAAAATAAACGGTGCATCTATAAATCATTGAAGTTTTTAATACTGTATACCAGGGGTGGGCAACCTTTTTTTGTAGGGGGCCGTATAGTAAAATTTATGGTGGGCCACGGGCCAAAACAAAACAAAAAAAAATTGATAATGATAGTATTTATTTAAAAAAGAGAAGGTACAGATATGTAAGTATACATAGGTTGATATTAGATATAATAAAATAACGTGGCCCGCGGGCCGGAGGTTGCCCACTGTGGGTATGTAAGTATACATAGCGTTGGTATTAGATATAATAAAATAATGTGGCCTAGGCCAGAGGTTGCTACCCTTACTTTAGACTATTGGGTCAGGGACTCATCCGAAGGTTTCCCACTCCTACTGTATACTATTATATATAAATTTTAATTATTGTAATAAAGTAAATCTAATTTTATTAACTTTTATTTCTTTAATGATAAGATTTTCTTCTTTTTAATTCAGATTCTGGAAAAAAACGACACACTAATTTCCTAATCATTATTACAATAATTAAAATTTATTAACTTTTATTTCTTTAATAAGATTTTCTTCTTTTTAATTCAGATTCTGGAAAAAAACGACACACTACTTTCCTAATCATCCATTATGAAATAGAAAACGATACAAAATTAAAAATTACGGTGGCCTAATCCTTTAATCGTATGAATACCTTATGAATTTCACAAAATTCTAACAATTGATTCATAAATTTATTAGAAGATGCGGATAAACAGAATGATCTTAGGACTCAGGACTCGTTTCTTTATAAAAATGATTTTAAAAATTATTTAAGGTTAGTGTACTTTTCCATAGACCGAATGCATTTCCTAATCATCCATTATAAAATAGAAAACGATACAAAATTAAAAGTTACGGTGGCCTAATCCTTTAATCTTATGAATTTCACAAAATTCTAACAATTGATTCATAAATTTATTAGGAGATGCGGATAAACAGAATGATCTTAGGACTCGTTCCTTTATAAAAATGATTTTAAAAATTATTTAAGGTTAGTGTACTTTTCCATAGACCGAATGCAATATTTTGTCTAACATTTCATAAAATGCAATTGATAAAATTACATATATTCAAATATAAATTTGAATCATTCTGCCATCTAGCGTCAAAATTATAAAATTTGTTTTATTATTATACTCTTAAGAAAAATTTATTTGTTCTAACAATCGCAGATTTATAAAATCTTAACCAATTTTTTTGAAAACGTTTTCTTATCACAACTTAAAAAAATTCTTAGTTTTAAAATTTTCTTTTATTAGGAAATTATTTGTAGCGAATATATAATTGCTTCTATTGACATTAATCAACGTTTCATATTTTTGAGAAAATCAATATAAGCCTTTCGTAAAAAATACTTATGATTTTTATAACCAAAAATTAAATCTGACACTTTATCGAATTTGTTCTATTAAATTCATTGTTAAATCTTCAAAATGAAAAATTTATACTGATATATTGCATTAATATATGCAATTTTAGTGTTCGGCTGAAAATAACTTTTATTAATGGCTGCAATACTAGTACGTCATATAAAATTTCGTTTAAGTGAAATAGTAGTCCCCAAATAATCAGTTTTAAAATTTTCTTTTATTAGGAAATTATTTGTAGCGAATATATAATTGCTTCTATTGACATTAATCAACGTTTCATATTTTTGAGAAAATCAATATAAGCCTTTCGTAAAAAATACTTATGATTTTTATAACCAAAAATTAAATCTGACACTTTATCGAATTTGTTCTATTAAATTCATTGTTAAATCTTCAAAATGAAAAATTTATACTGATATATTGCATTAATATATGCAATTTTAGTGTTCGGCTGAAAATAACTTTTATTAATGGCTGCAATACTAGTACGTCATATAAAATTTCGTTTAAGTGAAATAGTGAATAGAAAAATTTCGTTTAAGTGAAATAGTAGTCCCCAAATATAAAAGATATACATATGTGAACAGTGGCAGATAAGACCGGTCGAGGCCCCGGGCGCAGAAGAAAATATTGGGCCCTTTAAAAAAAAAGAGAGAATCGAGGGAATAAAAATACATAGTGACCATATTTTTAAATAAATAAAACATATGTACTATTTATATTTTATTCCAACAAGATTTAAATATAATATAAATGTATATAGAATTTTACTTTAAATATTTTCATATTTTAATTTCAAGTTTTTCCTAGCTTTGTTTTGCAAACTTGCCAATTAGCTCTTCACAATCAAAACTTTTAAGTAAATTGCTCTCTATATATAAAATAGCCATGTTATTTAATCTTTCTTCTGACAATGAATTTCTAAAGTAATTTTTTACTCTTCATACAAGAAAATGAGCGTTCCCTGATGCGTTTGAAATTGGCAGTTAACAAAATTTTCATACGGTAATTGTTTGTCATTGTATTTGGGCTTTGATCGTTAAGTTTGAAATTAGCAGTTAACAAAATTTTCATACGGTAATTGTTTGTCATTGTATTTGGGCTTTGATCGTTAACGAAAATAAGCGAATATAAACATACTATCAGGTTTTACTATTGATTGAAAACTTGTACGTAATTACACAGTTTTCTAATGCAATTATAAAGTTGGGATTTTGTGGGACCCCAGAAGTCGGGGCCCCGGGCGCGCGCCCGGTGCGCCCGCCGTTAAATCCGCCACTGTATGTGAACATACAGTATATGTACAAAAACCTTGTTTTTAGACAATTTTGCAAAAACATTCATTCAATACGTCTTGAAAAACTTAAATACTGTATTATTATTCATATATATAATATATATATATACAGGTGTCCCTGATTGGACGATCAAACGAAATGAAGTGATGGGAGAGGCCCTTTCCAATCAAAATAGCCATATATGTGTTTATCCAATTGTTTAATGGTAATAAATATAAATAAAAAAATTGTCTCAGGAATCGTGAAAACGATCAACTTCGGGTTGGAATCATTCACACTTTCTATATCATTCTCTAGGCCAGGGGTTCTTAACCGGGGATATCCATACCTCTTGCGGGTATGGGACTGGTATTTACTTTTATTTAATGTATTAATTTATACTTGGGTAGTACGTGATTTTATTTCATGTTCTCTTCCTAGCTATCCATATTTAAAGTACAGTAAATTCCATTTGGACAATCCATTGGGGGTCTGGAGTCATCAAAAGGTTAAGAACCTTGCTCTATCTAGGCACTCTCTCTACGGAGAAAAAAAATAAGCTGCAAATTTCTGAAAAATAATCGTACTATGTATTTATAACATTAATTCTGTTAAGCAAACATAATTAACTTTTATAACTTGACATACATAGTCTTAAAATTAAATACGAGAAAGTATAGTCAAAAATTAGTGAGTTTTCAAGATTTTAATGTTATTAAAGGACTTTGACATAAAAGTACTTTAAGGTTGATTTCAGACAGATTTTTGGAATTTTCGTTAGTATTCGCCATCTAGTGGGAAATTTTATATCGTCGTAGGGGATAAAAGTTAATTATGTTTGCTTAACTTGACATACATAGTCTTAAAATTAAATACGAGAAAGTATAGTCAAAAATTAGTGAATTGTCTCAGGAATCGTGAAAACGATCAACTTTGGGTTGGAATCATTCACACTTTCTATATCATTCGCTAGGCCAGGGGTTCTTAACCGGGGATATCCATACCTCTTGCGGGTATGGGACTGGTATTTACTTTTATTTAATGTATTAATTTATACTTGGGTAGTACGTGATTTTATTTCATGTTCTCTTCCTAGCTATCCATATTTAAAGTACAGTAAATTCCATTTGGACAATCCATTGGGGGTCTGGAGTCATCAAAAGGTTAAGAACCTTGCTCTATCTAGGCACTCTCTCTACGGAGAAAAAAATAAGCTGCAAATTTCTGAAAAATAATCGTACTATGTATTTATAACATTAATTCTGTTATAAAAGTTAATTATGTTTGCTTAACTTGACATACATAGTCTTAAAATTAAATACGAGAAAGTATAGTCAAAAATTAGTGAGTTTTCAAGATTTTAATGTTATTAAAGGACTTTCGTGACGTCACTTCCGGCGATGGTAAAAACTTTGAACCGCTATACCTACCTAACTATTACCGATAGAGGTATGGTTCTTTGGTTAAGTTTTGTATACTAGTCGTGAACTATCGATCGGTGCTATTTTTATTAATATGGCGGTAATCTAAAATTCTACCAAAAAAAAGAAATTACGTAACTTCGTAAAGGTAAGTCGTAGCATATTTAAATTGATTGCATTCGATTCGGAATGATAATCGGATATTTTAAATGATTTTAGATGTATCTTATCTATAAGTTTTGCAAAAATCTTAAAAAAAAAACGTAATTCCGAGCCCCAACTTTGGGGCCCCATAACTTGAGAATGGGGCCTTTGCCCCTCATGGGACCCTCACCAATGAACTCAGGAGCCCTTAATTAGGGGGTAAGATAGCGGAATTTCGACCCCCTCTTTGAGATTTTTTCTTTTCTCGTACCAAAAACTTTAATTACATTAAACTATAAGATAACCGATCTATAGTATCGTTGTATATTAATCTAGGGAAACTTTCCATCAATCCAAATTTTGTGCCTATTGCAGCCTAATGACACATCTTTGTATTATATTCTTGTTTATTTTAAAGAAAGTTGTATTTTCGGAATTTTAAATAGTATTTCTAAGTTTCTCCTCCGTTTACAACACGCTTCTACCATTTTGTCTAAACTACGACACAAAATACAGTTAAGAAAAAAAAACATTAAAATCATAAATCATTACTTTTCTTAAGATTCGTATAATCTATCTGACTTAAAACACGAAAGTAATTAATAAAATAAGAACTTTTTATTATTCATAGCATTAAATGCGCAGAACCTAACACCAATGAACCCAGGAGCCCTTAATTAGGGGGTAAGATAGCGGAATTTCGACCCCCTCTTTGAGATTTTTTCTTTTCTCGTACCAAAAACTTTAATTACATTAAACTATAAGATAACCGATCTATAGTATCGTTGTATATTAATCTAGGGAAACTTTCCATCAATCCAAATTTTGTGCCTATTGCAGCCTAATGACACATCTTTGTATTATATTCTTGTTTATTTTAAAGAAAGTTGTATTTTCGGAATTTTAAATAGTATTTCTAAGTTTCTCCTTCGTTTACAACACGCTTCTACCATTTTGTCTAAACTACGACACAAAATACAGTTAAGAAAAAAAACATTAAAATCATAAATTATACGAATCTTAAGAAAAGTAATGATCTATCTGACTTAAAACACGAAAGTAATTAATAAAATAAGAACTTTTTATTATTCATAGCATTAAATGCGCAGAACCTAAAAGTCTTGAACCGAAAATTTTTCTTGGTCTGAATTCATAGCATTAAATGCGCAGAACCGAAAATTTTTCTTGGTCTGCGCACCGCCATCTTAGCTATTGACTTGCTAAAGTACTTTATGCCTCTAAGTTAACGGATGTCCCTTAAAGAACTTTAAGTACTTTAACTCTTAACGTATTTTAATATTTCGTGTCTGGAAAGCATTATTCCATTAAATTCGACCTTAAAGTATTTTAAGCGGTCTAGTCTGTAACAGGGGTATTAGTGTCACTCTCTAACGTTGAAATCTTGGAAACTTTCACTAATAATGCGTAATTACGCGTTTTATAAAGAATTCTCGTTGGTGTCGAGCATGATGTCAGACTTAATAAAAAATTTTTCAAACAAATTAATAATTTTTTATAACAATAATTCGAGCATTTACGATAATAAAAATTATCGCAGATACCCGAAGTTCCGATATGAATAATTATGCAGTACTGAATTTTAATACTTATTACATAATACCTCGCATGTAATGTAAGCTATTTCTCGTGTATGTTGTTTCTATTCGTTTCAAGCCACTGAAACAAATTACTGCTATTCAGAAATAATATCTTGTGGTGATTCAATATTAGTCTTATGTCGTTTCAATAGCTTGAAACGGACAATGAAAAATATCGAAATACATCACGAGCGAACTATCACATTTTGTCACGAGATATCGCGTGACACATTATTAAAAGTTGAAACAAAACACTTAATTACGCGGTACTAATCTTAGAATTTCGGTGATATACGATACTAACAATAGATAAAAGGAATTTAAATAAAAATTTCTAGTATTAAGCCCGTCCACTTGACAAGAAGTGAAGGTCTACAAAACTTGTTAATGACATATCGATATGCATGCTATAAATATTGAAACTATAAGAACTCTTGGTAATAATGACTGAATATAAATTTTTAAACACTAGAATATTTCCGTCAACTTAATATTCCTGAATAAATCGAGGTATGAATCAAAAATGCCAAGCAAGTAAACATCCCGAATAAAACTACAGCTACTTTTCAATAGATTAGATTAGTTTACCCGAAAGTGATTATATTATTGTTCTAAGAACGGTGAGCAACCTTCTCGAAATGTGGGCCAGTTCACGATGAAAAAATATTTGCGGTCACATTATAATCGGATCTAAATTTGTCGAAAGCGCTACAAGTTGTGCGCTAGATTCCCAAGTGCTTATATTTATCCATGACATTTTATTGCTATTCATGAAATTAAAAGCAACATAATTAAATATCGCGATAGTAGATTTCGAATTCCGCCGTTAATTCTATTGAGAATTGCAATAGAATATTTAATGTAAAATCAGTTTTAGATCTACTAAATAAATATGGTATTAAATTAATGGAAAAATTTGACTAATTATATCAATGTTCCTATGAAACATCTAAGAACCAATGAATTTATTATCATTTACAGATATCGTACATATAAATGCTTTAATCATTTAAATTAAGAGCAGCAAGAATGATTATTTACAGCTATAATTTATTTTTTAAAAGCATTATTTTGTTTTAGGGTTTTTGCTTATACTTTGTGATAGTTTACTAATTAGTTTTTCTAATTGTATTTTATATTAAAAGTATTTTTTGAATTAAATACTATAATATGAAAAATTGTTTAAGAAAGTTAATATATTTCCATAAAAATAATTTGTCAATGTTTTGTTTTACTTTTTTTTCAAAACTAAATCATGGGCCGCTTTTTGCTCATCCCTATTCTAAGACATTCGTCTGAGGACTATTATTGAGAATCTAAAATTTACTTACTTTCAAGATTCATATACTTTTCTATGATATTCTCCTTGTGTAAGCAAAATAATAATTAATGATTTAGGATTAAAAACAAGTTACACTAAGATTGAATGATGGTGTTCTTAAAGGAGCCAAGAGAAATATTGGATTTTGTGGTATCGAGCGTATTAAAATATTTTTGACTAAAATATAGTTTTGTATTACATTTATACTAACAGGAGCGGCGTTAGGCGGGAGCCAAGGAGGCAAATAGCGCGCTCAGAGTATTATATATTGAGTGCGTTGCGATAAAAAATAATAGAATTACACTATTCTCAAAATTAATTTTTGAAAATTTGAGTACATCATTAATTTTTTGCGCGCACCACTTTTTGATTTATCAGTTGTAAAGGGAGCGCCCATAACTAATGTTTGTGATCATTTAAATGTACAATTAGTTTAGTTTTATTTTTGATTAATTTAAAACGATATCGTTTCTATAGTATAAATTTTGAACTACAGTATTTTATTATGTTGTACAAAATTTGGAAATACTGTACGAAAAATTATATTCTTAATAATCTTATGCATTTTAACATGTTAAAATGCATATGATTTTTTAATTAATTTCAGAAATATAGAAGCTTATATCCATATTAGAAAAATTAACAATTTTTTCTTTTTCTTAAAATATCAATACAATTATGGATTCTTCACATCTAAGACTACTTGATATGACAATTAATTGCCGAATCAAGAGACATGGCAGTGACTATAAACCAGGGATTATCAGGGAAAAATTATGTCGCTGCATATGCTGGTGGCTTCACTGATTTTCCTTATAATGGATAAATCACCGGATGATCTCGATTGAAAGTATTTGCATGCCAATTAAAGGAATGAGTGCAATTCCGGGTCCTACACATTCAGATTTTTCCAAGAAATGTATAGCATCAACCGCTGAAACCAATTCTTCAATAATCTGGATAACAAATCGCGAATATTTCGTGGTAAACTAAATGGCCGCTGCTTTTATAAGATTCAGTAATACGATTTTGAACTAAATATGATACAAATTTATATTTTTATATGATGTACAAAACAATTTTTTTATTTATGATGTCAATAAAAGTTTAATGATTTTTTTTTTAATTATTTAATTTTATGCTTTTACCAATCTAAATCAATATCATTATATTGATAACTTTTCTTGATTTTTATTTATGATGTCAATAAAAGTTTAATGATTAATTTTTTTTTATTAAATAATTTTATGCTTTTACCAATCTAAATCAATATCATTATATTGATAACTTTTCTTGATTTATTCTAAACAGGATAATTTTATAAACACAATAAATAGGAACATAATTATATTCATCATTTCTCCTTGAACTCTTATTTCCCACTTACACAAAAATTTTTTCTTATGGCCATATTTGCGAATAGCTGCTCTGTGCCGGGCCTGCCATAGGTGCAAGACATGCATCGCACACGGATGGCCAAACTGAATGTCAAAAACATAAAACAAGAAGAAAAAGGAAATGATAATTATATTCATCATTTCTCCTTGACTTACACAAAAATTTTTTCTTATGGCCATATTTGCGAATAGCTGCCCTGTGCCGGGCCTGCCATAGGTGCAAGACATACATCGCACACGGATGGCCAAACTGAATGTCAAAAACATAAAACAAGAAGAAAAAGGAAACTTATTTCTTTGAATAGAATTTTCAAATTTACATATTATTTGAAAAAGATAAAAAATAAAAATTAATTCTAACGTCAATTTACGAAATAACTGAATTAATATTTTACGCCAAGGCAAATGTTAGAATCATGCAAAGATCTTCTCCGAAATTAACTGATCTACAAAGAAAAGAATCCGATATTGAAGGACAATTTATTTCATGAAATTTTATCAGTAATGGCGCATACAAAAGCAGAAAACATTATTTCACGTCCATATACCGCGCTTCGATATATTTTTAAAAACCATCTTCGAGGCACATTCCCTAATTTATTTGTCGCACTTAGGATCATTTTAACTCTGCCCGTTTCTGTAGCGTCTGACCAACGTTCTTTTTCCAAACTGAAGATAATCAAAAACTATTTAAGAGCGACAATGCAACAAGAATGCCTAGCAAATTTATCAATTATAGCCATAGAGCATAAATAATTGGATGAAATTGATTTACACGATCTTATATCGGAATTTGCTCTTAATAAAAGCACGCCAAACTTATTTCTTGTAAACTGTTTTTTCTTAACAAATATTTTTAAAAATAACATATTAATATCTAATTAGATATTTAATTTTTGTGCGTAGTGAAGTTTATTTAATATTATAGTTACATGCAACGAAAATTTTGTAATTTATTACAATTTCCAAAATATTCTTCATGTGTGTTATGGCTGTTATGTATTGTATTAATATCGATAATTTCAAAGATATTCTGTTATGTATTATTACTGAAAAAAAATAAATGAAATTATTTAAAGTTGTACAGTTATGAGTATTAATTTTCTAGTTTTTGTTTTATTGATTGAATAGGGGCGGCGAACTATAAAGGTGGGTACAGATTGGCCGAACCGCACCTGTATTGTAACGGTGCGATACAGGTTCGCAGAAATAACAACACTACGAACCTGTCACGCATCTCCAGCGAACCGCAATAAGAGCGATCTAGTGGCGAACACGTAGTGTACTTATCGGTGTTTATACACAACGAATAGGATGGATTCCGACGAAGCGTTAGCTTTATTATTGTGCAGTGGTTGTTTGCTAGTAATGGCTAATTAAAAAAAAAGAAATACTCGAAAATGGTGGCGAACAAAATTATTTAACAATAGGCACGGGTCAGAGCTTCTGAGAGATTTAAAGTTCCAAGAAGTCAGCGGCAAGTTTTCTAAAAAATAAAACAATATATTGACTGTATCATAGGCCAAAAATGGGCCTAAACAACCCTTACCCATAGTAATCGAAATTAATAAATAAAACGTGTTTATCTTGGAATTCGTAGTTCGCAGAACTTGCACAAACTTGTTTTGAACACGTCCACACTGCACCTGCAAATCTCCTTTGTGATCGTCGAAAAACCGACAGAGAATGGATCACGGCAACAGGTTCGTGAGATGTTCGTTGGTGGTTCACGGCGTTAAAAATATACGTCCTAAGTGAGCGCGAACCTGTATCGCAC
>AYEL01078790.1:0-50452 GCA_000484575.1 Olivierus martensii
ATATATATATATATATATATATATAGTGCATTAAGGGTTATAAGTTTATAATACTGATTATTGGAATATTTTCAAATAATAAATTATTAATAGTGGATTCATAAACATAATATGCAATTAACAATAATTAAAATTAATTTTTCGTTTAATAAATTTTTTTGATTTTGAAAATTATAATTATTCGGCTTATTTATATGAAAGATGATTTGAAAATATATATTTTCTCTCTCAAATAAATAAAGAATAAGCATTTTAAATGAAATTAATCTAATTCAAACAATACAATATTTTTATATGCAGTTGCCACTATACATTTTTATTCTACATTTAAATACTTTAAATGTAGAATAAAAATGCATTATTAGGTTTTAATCCAATAGTGCATCTAATGTTTTTTATAATTAAAATAAATATTTGAGATTATGTTTTATCTTTAAAATCTGTTTACTGTATTTCCTTTTTATGATTTCTGTGATTTAACAAACCAAATAAATCAAAGGAAATACAGTAAACTCTCTAAACAGATTTTAAAGATAACATAAATTTTTATTTTGTGTTTTAAGATTATGTTAATCTGCTCTTTAGAATTTAGACCCATCTAGAATCAAACATTATACAAACAAATCTTAAAAAATTTTTAGCAAAGCAATTAGGCAATCATATTTATCTTTAAAAAATTTTTATTTTCACTTCTACCAAATATTAGTGCTACGTGGTTTTTTGGTCTTCCTTATTGTGATCTCTCCCACTATCACCCCAGACTTTATTTGTGCATCCTAGAGAACAAATGAATTGTTTCTTATTCTGACTTTAATACAACAAAAATATAGTATTAACAAATATAAGTTAATTTAAAAAAAAAAAATAAATAAAAGAATAAAAAGTATCCATATTTATTTATTTAAGCCTCTAAATTAAATATCCAATTAAAAGCAAAACTTTTACAGAAGGCCTGAAATTCCATCATTTTGAAAACATTCAGCTAACAATAAACATATAATGTAAATTTATGAAACATTTTCTGCTGGATCATTCTGAGATTTTTTCACATATTATAAAATAAAATAAATTTCACATTTTAAAATTGTATTTTAAGAATTTATGGCAAAAACACACTGACAGTGGGGACCAAAATAATGCTGCTATATTGCATCTTGTCTGATTCAAATATAGCTATTTCTGATATTTCTATTTAAGATATAAAAAAAAAACTTTATATAATCATTTGCTAACTATAATTTATATCTTTTCTCTTGTTTGGGATATAGATATGCAATGCCAACTTATAGCTTGTTGAGAAAAAATTTTATTATATTATGGATGTATTTTATTCAAACCACCATTTATATGCATTTATACAATGATATGAATATATTTTTATGATTAAATGGTAATTTGAATAAAATATATCTATAATGTAATAATGTAATAAATTATAATGAATTTTTATTTAAATACAACATAATTGTTAAAAAATATTAGGTAATATTTTGACAGTATGAAACAATTTTGAAGAAATGTAGAGATAACTGTTAGATACAAATGTAGTACCAACAATATATAATGACTGCTGGCAATGGCTACTCATTTGCCAGCAGTCATCATATATTGTTGGTTGTTGGCATTGAATCAGTTATATTTTTGGAAAATAGTTGTTCTCTGATGGAAATATGAAAATTGGCTGTTGTTATCCAATGATATTTTTGCAGAAAGTTCATAATACTCATTCACCAAAAAAGAATTTAAGGTTATCAAAGAAAACATTTATTAGCAATAAAATATTTATAGCATATATAAATATAATAATAATAATATATAATAATGGTAACAAAAAATTATATTCTGACAAATCAACAAAGAATCAGTAGCTGAAATCATAAAAAAGTTATATTTTATGAATTTTGTGGAATTGTGAATTCTGTACACAATTTTTCTTTTACAAAAGATCACCAAAAGAGAGACCCAAACATCAAGTACCACCAATGATGAATCATAAACATATAGGATAAAACATGAACATTTTATTAGCTGCTAGTAGTTAGTTGATATCAATTGTACTTAGTATTAAAGATAACCCTCTGTTTATCCTGATATAATTTATATAATTCATCTTTAATTATTTGTTAACAAGTAAAATAGTAAAACATTTTTATTATAATTGAGTATATAAAAAGTCATTTTTCCTTGAAATATTTAATAATGCATATTTTAATTTATTAATTCTTTTCTTCTGAATATTTTGTATCTTTTTTAACTGGCAACATCTTTTCACCATTTTTCCTTTCTCATGATGTTTAAACTGAATTGTATTTAATAAGGAAATTGTAAAATAATGCCTTAAACTCCTAAGACAGAGTGAGAAATTTATCAATATAAGATCAATGGATGGAAAAACTGAAGAAATCACAATTCTAGAGAGTGTTTTTTTTATTTCATTTATATGTTCAACTTCTCTGACAGATATATATTTCAGCTGTTGGTAGTTGAGACATTAAATTTGGGAAAGCATGTGTTTCGAGTCTGTCCATTTTAAGAAGACTGGTGGTCATTTTAATTTAGCATTATTTTAGTGCAAACTTTTTGCTGAAATTCAGTAATTGTTAAATTGGAAAATTTAAGAAAACAGCATTTTGGGCAGATTAGGAAACATTATTGTGTCCCTTTGTGACAATTTGTCACAAAGGGACACAATACAAAGGGGAAAAATACAAATTGTCCCTTTGTGACAATTTGATGTTCGCAAAGCATGACCACTTGGTAGGAATGTTGTTCTTCAGATGTATTTTTATGGGAACAACCCTAACTTATTTGAAACTTACAATCAGAACAAATCTTCCACTGATTTAGAATAGAGAAAAATATTTGCATTATAAGTAAATGCAATTTACAAGGCCATAAATAAATCAAGCAAAAATATAGCAGCAAATATAAAATTCAGAAAAAGCAGATATAACATTTTCAAATAAGAATAAGATGAATATAAGTAGAATTAAAAAGAAACATCAGTAGAAGCTGAGAAAAAGTTAATTGGAGAAATACTATTTCTATATCAGATATATAATAATAATTAATGAATCATGAAGTGATCTCACTGAATGGAATATTAATAATCATTGAAACAACTTCAAATCTGACTAATCAACCACTGAATAAAAGAAGTGAGTCATTGTCAACATTATTTCAATTGCATTTTCTTTCACCAATAAAGATGTCACTTTTACTGTTAAATATAAACAACTGTTTTAAAACACATCTTAAATCCTAGATTTATATTTTCAATAATTTTGCCCAATTATTTTTAAATCTATGAAATTTTCATTACAAAATATTTTTATATCTGATAAGTTGTGCTCATAAAGTTGTTAAAATGCACATTATAAAAATACAACATATTTTATAAAAAGCAATAATATATTGTATTTTATTATTTGCTTTTAATAAATGCTTATTATTTATTACTGATATTGTCCTAAAAATTTTACTTCAGTATTTTTCTGATGACATTTGATTTGGAATACAGCACATCTTGATTTTAAAAAATTTATTGTAATAACAATTAGAACAAAGATTCAATAAAGCAGAACTTCAATAATTAGATAATTCAAGCTATTTTATCTGCATATCAGTTTTATTTATAATATTTTGTTAAACTATTTGTAATACTATAAAATCATTTGTACTATTAAATTCTTTCTAATTTTTGTTTAAAAATGTTTAATTTCTAAATTTTGATTATCATACTATAGTATAGTATTCTCTTTTCAATATGCATATACAGGGTGCGCCAGCTAAATCCAAACAAATTTCAAATTGAATTTCCCGCCATATTTGCCCATGCAAATTGAGGGCTAGATGTATTTCATTGTCAATGAATTATCCACTATTATTTGTTTAAATCAGTGATTTTTTTCTTTCTTATTTTCTTCATTGATTACATCAGATATATCAAATTTATTCTGTATGCTATCGATTTTGAGAAAAAAATTCACTTCCATTTTAGCTACAGAATCTGATATTGAATCCAGCACTTGGCATATACCAAAATATGAGTATCCATAATGTACTTACTCAGTCAAAATGAAATCCCAAAAAAAGTTTTTTTGTTTTCATTTAAAAACCGTGTAAAAGCGAAACCGTGTAAATTGAGTCCCATGCAAATTGAGGGCTAGATGTATTTCATTGTCAATGAATTATCCACTATTATTTGTTTAAATCAGTGATTTTTTTCTTTCTTATTTTCTTCATTGATTACATCAGATATATCAAATTTATTCTGTATGCTATCGATTTTGAGAAAAAAATTCACTTCCATTTTAGCTACAGAATCTGATATTGAATCCAGCACTTGGCATATACCAAAATATGAGTATCCATAATGTACTTAGTGTTATATAGTTGCCAAACCATTAAAAAATGCAGTAACTTCATAAAACAATGATGATGCATTATTCCAGATGTGCAAATCTCTAATATACTTTACTGCATTTTTTAATGGTTTGGCAACTATATAAAACTAACTTCATAAAACAATGATGATGCATTATTCCAGATGTGCAAATCTCTAATATACTTTTTATCTGTATAAAAATTTGAACTAGGATGGTATTTTGTTGTTCTATTATTTATAATTATTTAAATAAGTAAATTATTAAATTACTTATTATCACTTACTAAAATAATTGCCATAATAATATCTATAACTAATGAATTTTTATCAATGCAAAAAAAATGCCTCTATTTCAATTGTCCTTATGTTATATTTTAATAAAGCCAACTGTGACACTCATTACAAAAGTTTACAAAATGTTAGTGGATTACAAATAAGTGAAATCATTATTTAAACTTAAAACTAAACATGGCACAGAGTCAAAGATCAGTTAAGATTTGGTTAAACAACCTTGTATCTTAATGCTAACTTAAGTTAATCTAGTCCTAACAACTATTTATCCATAAAATTAAACTATGTTTTATTCTATGTTTGTAAAAAAGCTTATTCAAAATGAAAGACCAATATATCAGTATGAAACCGAAATAACTAAGTGATTACAATTAATTAAAACTAGAATTATATTAAAACCTGAACGCTACCTAATCTGAGTACTAAAGATCCATAGAAGCTAGCTAACCTTATACTTAGGTTAGGGTTGCCACCTTTCCGGGTTTGACCCAGAAACTCCGGGTTTCAGTGAGTTGTCTCCGGGCTTTAGGTTTAAGTATTAATTCTCCGTGTTGTGTAGTAAACCCCCCACGTAATTATAAAAATAAATAATATTGTATATTAGAAATTCAGAATGTTATGCAAAGCGTGTAAAGGACTAAAAGAGGGCTGTGGCACGTATCTCGTGTATGGAATAGCTGGCGCAGTCAGTGGTCCATGTCCAGGGCTGTAACTAGGACGTGGCGAAAGCGGCATTTGCCACGGGCGCAGCTTGATTAGGGGCGCAAATTTTTTAATTGATTTCCGTTATTTGCGGGCAAATGACTTTTTCTCGATAAACGTTCGCAGACGTAGCATTATGTTTTTCTTTCATTTTATTTCTTGGAAAAGGTAATGTAAGAGTGGCCAAGTTGTACTCTAAACAAAGGTGCAAGGTCAAGAAGGGATGTTATTTTTATTGATAAAGTAAGTTTACAATGACTCATTGGGTTTCTGCCTCTTCAGTGAAAATTCATGGAAAGGCCTAAAGAAAAGTAATAAAAGGGATTTGTACCTATTTGCTCATTCAACCAAATATCTTACATCAGATCCTAAATCAACTCACTTTGATGGAGATAATTCAGTTTCAGCAATGTTATCTTTAAATGAAAAAAAATGGGGGGCACAAGTTTGACTCTTGCCACAGGCGTTGCATACCCTAGTTACAGTTCTGTCCACGTCCACAACTGGTACAAGCACAGTACTGGCTAAGTGCTATATAGGTGTCCCCATTCTTTGTGTTGACTGTGCTTGCGTGTGGCTCTTGTGTCTGGTCAATCAGGAGATGTCAACTTATAGGCTATAAGTAATGCATATGTGGAAAGAATTTTTTTGATTATAGGAAATACTTGGACCAACAACTGTATCAGGATGCGATTTGAACTGGTACTGGCAGAATTATGCACAAAACTTAATTTTGACATGACCTATCAGGAATTTTATAAATTCATAAAAACACCAGAAAATGCCGATTTTATAAAGGCTGCATTATATACATGGAAAAGTCTACATAAATAAATTATTTATTATATGTTAGTTAATATAGATTGCATATTTTTCTTCTTGGTTATCTGTTATTATTTTATACATAAAATGTTAAGGTATTTTTATTAATACATATGTAATATGGATAATAACTAACTACTCTGTGATCATTAGAATTGTATTTAATTTGTAAGAATTTTGGAATGTGATTTTTTATTAATAATACGTTTAATTTTTTATTTATATAAATTATGTATGTATGTTTTTTTTTGTCATCGTCTCTGGGTGAGACCTAGATCTGAAGTGGCAACCCTACTTATACTATTTAAACCTATAATAGAGGAAACCTAATTAGGTTGCATAATCACAACCTAACATATCTAACAAGGCATTCCTGATTTCTATCCTATCATCTTTTTTTTATAGCTTTCTCAGTTGTTTTAGACATAAATTTAAGATGATATTTATCTTTTCTTTAAAATGTACAAAAAATTCATTCTTGAAATCAAAACACAAAAGCAAAGTGATAAAATGCTGAATGAAAAATAGACAATTAACCATATGATTACACTACCAATAAATATGGCATAAATAGTACATAGTGATAAAACATCACTATGTTCACTCTCATTGCAGTATCGCATCAAATGCTGCAAGCTGAGGTCCATTCACTATTCTTTGTGATGTTTAGTCAGCATGTGGGTCACCCACTAGCACTACTGGCTTACATCCCTCAGCTGTTTAAAAACTGAATTATAGCTTGCATATCCTATTTGGATAATTTTTCACTCATACCAGCAATCTTCAACATTAAATCACGCATTTAAAAATGACACAAGTAAACAATTTAAGAGCACTGTGCAATGTGCAAACATATAGCTTCACTTTATCATTCATGTTCCAAAACTGAAATGTTAACTCTTGCTTGGCATATTTCGAACAGGTTTTCATTTGAACATGACATATATAATAGAATGTAATGCTTAAAAACTAATCCAGTCTTGATAGTTTGAGCCCTGCTTATTCAAGATTCCATTTAGTTAAAGTTAATATATTATAGTCAAATTTATTTTCTCTATTGTTTTCTGAAGTGAACTTTGTTGATGAGAATAATTTTATTCTTAAATCATTCTTAATCCAGGCTTTGTATATAGTCCTAGGCATTCTATATAATGTCTAAGTCAGGTGGCCAACCTGTGGCACACTGAACCCCAGAAAAAAATTAAAGTTTTTTATATAATTTACTTATATATATTATAAATCTGAAATGCTTGCATGTGCATGTTCACTTACAACACAAGAAAGGCTAAATGGACTTTTATGAAACAACTTTTGTTTGTTAGGAGATTTACACGGGAAGGTTTAAAGACAGGTATTGATTATTAGAAATTGATTTTATATACTGTATTGTAATTGGCATAAATTACTTGATATAGAATCGAAGATGGAAAATTAATGCTATTTGAGCAATCTCGTTGGGTTATAGTGGCCACATGATTGTTGCACCTGACTCCAATGAGACTTCTCAGTTACAAAATAATGGCGGATATCGAGAACTGTTCTATATATTATTTTGTTTAACTATTGAACTTCAGATTTCATATTAAAAGATTTTAAATTTTTTTTAATCTTTCTCTAATTTTCTACTGATTATAGCTTACATTATCTCATTTAGCTGTAATATGCTTAAGTTAAACTTTGATTAGGCTTAGGGACCACATGGTAATGTGCTATTAGAGATATCTCATCTATACATATAAATCTAAGTATTAAATATATCCATATTATCATATTTTAAAAAGGCTAAAAAGGATATAAGTTTGTATGGCACATCTTAAGTAAAAAATGAAAAAAATTGACACATGAACTATAAAAGGTTGGCCACCCCTGGTCTAAGTGGTTTAGACAAAGTGAATGAATTTTGATCTTCCATTTCATACTTTGTTTAGGAAATATTTTTAATGCTTATGAATTGTATATATTTTAGATAAAGTATTAATTAATAAAAAATTTACTTCATTAAATGAAAATGACATTATTTATAAAATATATTGAAGTTTCCATTATTGATTAAAAATTACTTTTGATAAGTGTATTTAATATATTATTAATTATAGCAATTGTTGGATTATAAACATTGTTGGTAACATATATAAGGAGAGGCCAAAAAGTTCTTACTTTCATCATGTTGTATGTGTGCTATAGATCTGTAATTGAAAACAATGATAGATTACTCTTCCTTCTGTATGTATCCACTTACTAGGCCACACTTTTCACAGCTGTGGAACAGTTGTTTAATCCTATCTTTGTAAAGTTGGCAGATTTGGAGGCAAACCACAAAGCAGTAACAACCTCCTTCCTCATCATTGAAGAAACTGGAAGACACCTGAATGTGCGAGGTTTGGAGAGTATGGGGACTGAGACAAAGTTTTATAGCTATATTTGCTCAGAAAAGTGACTGTTTCTGCAGCTCTGTGTGCCAGCTGCATTGTCAGCCAGCAGGAACACACACTTTGTCAACAAACCACATCTTTTTTTTTTCTTGATACTGTCCCATTACTTTTGTAGTAAGTTCCTGTAGTGTATGCCCCTGCAATTACAATTACATACATACATACATACATACATACATTTATTATTGACTCTTTTTGATGTGAATAAGTTAACTCTGACCTGACCTGTTTTATTATGCTCTTTTATTATTTATCGTTATTTTCAATATTATCTAACGTATTATATTTTAGTTTGAGTTGACTTTCTTCCACATTCTCCATCTCGGTATTTAGCAATCACGTGTTACGGACGGACATCCGTATTCCAGACGAGCTTTCTCGGCGTGGCCAACGAGAAAGATAGGCCTCCGCGCGAACCGTTAGGATATCACGTGACCTCAGTGGTCTGACATACAGTATTGAACTCTAGAAATATGATAAGAAAACTATTTGAAATATATTTCAAAGTTTGATTAAAATTATTAGTGTTACATTTTGTGAATCTCCCCTATTTTTTATACCATACATTAAAGAAATAGATAATAAAAAGCGAATTAAAACATTTAATAATCTTAAGTTAATATCTTTAATATTATATCTCTAAAGATATTTTTGAAATGATAAAATTTTAAAAAATATATATATTTTAAAAGTAATAATATTACACAGAAATTACTTTAAAATTTCATATGTACTAAGAATTATTAGATTTTATGTTTTTTATTCTCTTCGGTATATTATTAATTTAAAATTAATAATTATAGTTTCATGTTGTGTACTTAAATAGAATGATAATTTTTATTGCTTAAAGCAATTTCTATATCGTATTATCTTTGTCAACAAATAAATAATAATCTTTTTCTTCAACTAAATATTAATTTTAGACTGATTTATTATTTATCATTAATGCTTTCTCTTTGGAAAATTATACGAAAAAAGAGCAATTTTGTACAAAACCTTTATATTTATATATATGTTATTGTAATAAATGTAGAATTTGGCTTGTAAATTTGGATTTATTTGAATAAGTTCCCTGAAGTTTGTATTGTAAAGTCTAAGTAATAAATGTTTTATTCTTATTAATTATATTATTTTTTTTATTTATAATTATCTTCATCTATTTTCTGTTTTCCACTGGATGAAGGCCCAATCTTTTCCTTGCTGTTTTTGTCTTGTGCTTCTTCTTCCATCTTCTTCCTGCTACCTTGTTTATCTCAAGAACCTATTTTTGTTATGATCTTCTATGAAAACCAATTTCAGGTTTCTTATATGAAGTATTTATTAATATTTACTTATTTTTTAAATATTTTGATTTCAGATTCAGAGAAAGAAAAAATGCTGAAATTTCCAAATAAAGAATATATCCTTTAATTATCATTTTTGTATTTATTATAGTTATATTAAATAATATGCTTCTTTAAATGAAATATTTTTTGTTAAAGTTAAAATCATCAATCAAAATATATCAGATCATCCCATAAATACAGTAAAACCTCAATTTCACGGACTTCGGATTTTACAGACACCATCCCAAAAAATAAAATAAATAATATTAATACAATATTTGCATAAACACCATTCCAAAAAATAAAATAAATAATATTAATACAATATTTGCATAAACTGTCCATAGTATAGCTACATCCAGCGTTTCTTATCTGCACTGGTGCGTGTAAAATAAAGCTAAAAAATAAAATAAATAATAATAATACAATATTTGCATAAACTGTCTAACAGCTATATCCAGCATTATTTGTAAAATAAAGCACTAATTTATTGCATAATGCGTCATTTTTATTTTAACAACTTACCTAAATTTAATATACATGTATGTAGGCAATTTAATTTAATTTAAAATACTCTATGTAAAATAATACAGTTTTTAGGCATAGTCACATTAATTAGTACAGGTATATTGAAAATGCTAATTAATGTTTATAAAAAAATTTTACTTCGATTTTACGGACTTTCCGATTTTACAGACTAGTCTTGCCCCCTATAGTCCGTAAAATCGAGGTTTTATTGTACTGTCATTTTTTGCATCTTTTAGTCATCATAATAAGTGCTCCTAGTGCATACAATCTTCTCCCACTGTTCAACAAGTTTTTGAATGCCAGACTTGAAAAAGTCCATGGATTTCAATTAAAGAAACTCAGCAGGGTTCGGTACATCTCCTTGACATTTCAAAATTTATCCTCAGAAAGATAGTGTTCAAGACTGGGAAACAGGAGGTAATCAAATGGTGCAAGGTCAGAAGAATATGCTGTGTAGAGGGTGCTGTTATACGGGATCAGTGACAAAAAGACAGGCTGTAGGCCTTGAGCAGTAAACAGCGCATTGCAGGTAAGGATGAGTAACGAGAAAATTCAAACAACGGAAACAAGACTATCTTGAAATAAAATTCAACTGCTTCTTTTATTTAGAGAAACTTGTACAATCATCGATTGTAAACCTTTAACATAGAGATATATACCTGTGGGATTCTTGAATATGACGTAAACAATGACAAAGAAATGTTGGCTGTCAGTTCATAGATCAGCACGATGATGTTGTATAAAGTCTTTAGTCTCTTAATGAAAATTTGATGAATGAGCACTAAGGATTCACAGATGAAAAAGAAAACAATGATGTACAGGTTGAAGCTAGATGACAGTTGGTGAGTTGAGTAGATTCAATGGGGCTTCCGAACCTAATGCGGAATCTTGGAGTCACCCTGGAGTAATCTAAAGATTATTGGTCGAAGAAAAACGAAAGTTGAAGCAGAGAGGAGAGCGGAGATCTCTAAAAGGCAAAGCGACGAGGCTACCGACGAGCGAGTAAAAAAAGCAAGACCTGATCAAGGGTGGCAACAGCTCTTAAATACCCATGACCTTTTTCTGATCTTTTTCCTGGGCTAAGAACCAAGATATTTACTTTCTTGGAATGTTCTCTGAGCTAGGTGTCAACTATCCAACGAACAGCTGCATGTATCCCCTCGCGATTTATTGTTATTGGGGACGAGAGTCCACCCGATGATCGAAATACGATGCACTATGTTGCTGTAGTTCAATATATTTGTTTTAACAAACAGTTTCTCCTCTCATTCGAATTCTTTTCTATATCTCTGATTTCTCTTGCTATTTTAATTACGTCTTAATTATATTTTAATTATATTCAGAGTTCCGATCCCACACAGCTGGATGAGGAAGTTTTTCCCATTCAAATTCCTGCAACTTGGCACAAGTCATACTGCCATGTGTGATTTTACATTGTCTGTTGAATAACCACACTTTTATGATTAAGAGTGCTAGACATTTTTCTTTCCAGGCAGTGCATAGATGCTCTAGCTGCTAACAGTACACCTTCCCTATAATGGTTTGTTCAGTGACAGAAGCTCATAATGGATTATGCCTTGCATATCACAATAAATATTCAGTAAACCATGTTGAAAATGTCCAGATTTACCCACTACTGCAGGCACAATCTGTTTAGGAAGCCACTGCCACTGAACTTAATGTTGTAGTACAGAATCTATTTTCATCTCCCATAACCAGTCTTTTCAAAAATGGCTCTCTCCTTTCACAGGAAAGCAAGGAAGTGCATATGTCCACATGCTGTCACAGATTTTGTGGTGTGTGCTTATGAGGTATTCACTTACCCAGTTTTGACACATAATGAAGATCCTATAGATGCCTGTGAATATTTGATTGGGATGAATGGATGATTGTGGTCAATTCCTTGACTGTTGCCTCTAGATTCCCTTCAATAGCAGCTCTCTGTACAGCATTATTCAGCTCAACATGTCGTCTTTCATGTGGCATGTTCATTGAGATCCTGTTCCCAATTGGAATTTTTGGAAATAATGCAAGATTTAAGCACTTTATGCAGTTGATTACTAAAAATTCTTTATTCAGAGAACTTTTGGTTATTAACCATCTTCAGTGAAAAATACGAGAATTATGTGAGGACCACGGGGGTGTAGATGATGTCAGAATTTGACCGTAATACACATGCTTTGGCACATGGATTCCTGACACAGAAATCCGGGATTGGAAATTGACTCAAATATAATTATAATAACAAGAAATATTTATTCAAAACAAGCATATATAAATTGAAGCAAGTGGTTAACAATAACATATATATTCAGCTACACATATATATTTAAATACAAAGCCAACATATATTCAGCTACACATATATATTTAAATACAAAGCATTTAAAATACAGGAAATAGCAAGGCCACATAGCATAAACTTTCACTGAACTGCTCGAAGGCAATAAATGCAGTGATATTAGACTGTACGATTAGCTTGTACCATTGCTAAAACTTGATTTGCCCTATCATTATTTGTTTCAGGGTATTATCTTATCTGTCCTGTAGTGCAGCAAGGAGTTGTATACAAGTATATGATGTACTAACCACAGAAAAGTCATTCTTGATTTTGGCTGTCTTTCTGGGCACCTCTATGCATAAAATTGTTCAGCATGCTAGTAATTTTGTTGACATTCCCTTAACATAATGGTAATTCTGCTGTAGAATCATCATTATAAATGATGATTCTACAACAGAAAGTACTCACAAAATAACTTTGAATTACTGTAAATCATTTCAATCAATTACTGAGTTACAATCATAATTGGAGTTATCAATATACAATATTTTTAGATAAAATAAATTATTTTTATTTAAGAATTTTATATCAACCCTTAACATTTGTTTACATTTATTAGATAAAGAAATAAAATATGCACTCTACTTTGGTTTAATAGATATCTTGTTAGCATTTGCTTATAATGGGCGAACTACAGGAGGAGAAAATACTGTAAGTTATATTAATATTTAATTTTTAACTGTTAACATAAAATTTTTTGGTGTAATTTCATTTTCACATTTTTATATTTAATTTATATCTTTCATAAAAAGTTTTATTTAAGAATGTTTAGAGATCAGATTTGTAGATTTGCATTACTCTTATCTAAAAATATTAAAATTTAAATGAAAAATTACTATAATGTGATGAAAAAAATTTTTATAGTTTCTTAAATTTAAATTATTTTTTTTTAGATAATTAGCATTTTAGGCAGAAGAATCTTATCATTTATGGAATAATTGTATTTACTCACAAATTTAAGCTCCAGTAATTTTTTTGCCAGATGAGATTTTGTTAGAGAATATAAAGTTTCATCCAGTTAAGCTGGGAATAAAAACTGAAACTTGATAATTTCACTTTACTGAAAATTCATATATATTTGACAATATTTTAGAAAATGAGAGGTTGGATTTTTACATAATGGAGCTGCTTATTTGCACTTTTTAGTCAAAAAGTTACATCTAATTCTCCAATAAAGTCTTTTTTTTTTTTTCTAATAAGTGAAATAATGGGGAAAGTAAAAGATTATAAATAAAAAGACCAACAAACACATTCAGTAAGATATAGTTTATATTACTGAATGTTCCTGTTAGACTTTTTTATTTAGATTTTACTATTAGAAGTTTTATATCATGAATAATTAGATTATTTAAAAAACCATTATTATGTTTCAATATAACTTTATTTGACTTGATAGTAAGATTAAGAAAATTCTTTTGTAACAAAATAGTGACAATTTAAATATATAATAACTATTTCATACATATCAAAACTTAATCATCTAGAATCTGATATAATATTACACTGCTCCGTTATTTCCATATAATAATAAAAGCATCAGCTTGTCGGGCAGGGAAACAATCCATTATCAACTCAACAAGGGATTTTTATTAACTAAAGCACTTTCGGCTCAACCGAGCCCTCCTCAGTAGTTATACATTAACAGCTAAACAAACCGTTACAATTTCAAATTACGTAAACCAACACAGCCAAACATCCCCTGGCGGACAACGTCTACATTCAGTTTTTCTACAATTATTATTAAAAAATATGTTACGGATTCTGTTCCGAACAATCTATTTTTAGAATTATTAAAAAACACAAACAGATTATGTAATGCTTAAAAACTTGGACAAATTACCTACCGCTTGTAATTTGTCCAAGTTTTTAAGCATTACGTAATCTGTTTGTTTTTTAATAATTCTAAAAATAGATTGTTCGGAACAGAATCCGTAACATATTTTTTAATAATAATTGTAGAAAAACTGAATGTAGACGTTGTCCGCCAGGGGATGTTTGGCTGTGTTGGTTTACGTAATTTGAAATTGTAACGGTTTGTTTAGCTGTTAATGTATAACTGCTGAGGAGGGCTTGGTTGAGCCGAAAGTGTTTTAGTTAATAAAAATCCGTTGTTAAGTTGATAATGGATTGTTTCCCTGCCCGATGAGCTGATGCTTTTATTATTATACTTAATCATCTTTACACTAAATAGAATTTATAAGTATTTAGATATTAAACAAATTTGAAAAACAAGATTATATTAATAAAAATAATGTTTAATATGAACTTCATGAATTATGAAAATTATTTTTGTAATTTGTATCAAGAATTTTTAGTCAAAATTATCTTTCGATATATTTGCTATTTTTCTATTTCCATATATGATATGTACTATCTAATGTTTTGATATATAATCCATCTGCCTTAAAAAGAACTTTACAATATTTAAAATATTGTATATTGTTATATGTAGATGTATAAATAAAATAAGTGACTGGAAATTGAGATAATAAAATTGTCCAATATTTTAAGTATTTGGATTAGACATTCTCAATTGTGTATGAATAAAAAAAAGTAAAAATAAAACTTTTATAAAAAAGTAAATTACTGTTTAAAATATAAAAGTCTTTTAGATATATTATCATTTAAATGTTATTATTTTTCTGAAAGAAATACTCTCTCATTTTATAGTAAAAATAACAATTTAAATAATAGAATATAACATTTAAAATATATATAGACACAAGCTCAGTCTTTTAGGCAGAAATGTTTAATAATTTGTATCTAAGAATTATCTAATTGAACAGAAAGTTCTCGCACTTTTGGACGCATTTTATTTAGCCAAGAAAATCTTATGTACAGAATTGACTTCAATCATCAATGTAATCACCATTGTTGTTGACAACTTCTTACCAACGCTTATGCAAGGAATGGATGCCATCTCAATAAAACTCTGGCGGCTGCGACTCAAAGAAGTTGGTCAGGCTGGCATCCAAGTCAGCTTCATTGTTGAACTCCTTGCCAGCTAGGTGACGGTCGAGCATGGCAAACAGGTGGTAATCGGAAGCTGCAATGTCAGGGCTATATGGCGGGTGGGGCAGACTCCCAGTTCAGGTCCAGTAGCTTCTGGCGGGTCTGACTTGCCATTTGTAGCTGTACATTGTCATGCAGCAGGATGATGTTCCGGGCAGGTCTCTGCCAGTTTTGCTGCAGACGGTCGAGTTGTTTGCAGTAGAAAGTTGCGTTGATGGTTGTATTTTGCGGCAGCAACTGTCAGTTTCTGCTGCAGACGGTCGAGTTGTTCACAGTAGAAAGTTGGGTTGATGGTTGTATTTTGCGGCAGCAACTCGAACATGATGATTCCTTTACAGTCCCAGAAGACAGAGGGCATGATATTCTTGGAATGCAGTGGTTGCTTGGGCTCTACTTTTGAAGCATACCAATCATATGCAGTTCTTCTGGTGACAGTGTCCGGGCCAAACACAGCATTGATGTCAGTGATAGAATTGGCTGCTTTTTTGTTGGAACGATAGTCATAAAGGAGGAGCAGGCGAACTTGCTGTTTGGTTAGCAGATATTGGTTGGTCATGGTAAAGTAGAGAGAGAGGACTGGATTTGGTATTTTCTTATAGCATGTACCCCGACCTGTTTATATACTACCATGGAACATTCTAGAATGTTTCAGAAAAAAGTTGTTTTAGAAAGTTCCAAAAAGTGCGAGAACTTTCTGTTCAATCAGATATTAAACATTTCTGCCTAAAAGACTGAGCTTGTGTTTATATATATAAAATAAAAGATAGAAAGTTATATTCTTGAATAGCATTTGAAATTTATTTATTTTAATAAATTATTATCTAAAATTTATAATGTATAGTAGATCCTTGTTTAACATTAGAGTTATGTTTCTAAAATCATAACTTTAACTGAAATCAGAAACCTTATTGGTTTAATGTTACAGATGGGATTCCTTCTCTAAGAATGTAGTTCTGACTTGTAATATTAACAACTGCTTTCTTTCTAGTACTAGAAGGGATACTATTTGATAATTTTTGATATCTAATCATTACTCTGATGTTTAATAATGGAATTAAATTAATAAAAAACATGATTTAACTGTAAATTTTAATTAGAAAATATTACATAGCAGTTATATGTCATGATTTACAGAAAAAATATAATTATTTTATAATAAAAGATACCTTATTAATTTAGAAGTGTTTATATCTGTGATTAGTTTTTAACAACATCAGTTCTTGATCATTTGCTAACAGTGCTGCCATTCTAGATCCTATCACATATTGCTTAAATTTTACAAGTTAACTGGATTGTAAAGGAAGAGGATAGATGAGCTGGGCCTGAACTGCTTATATAAATTTTCCAATGAGTATGATCCTAATTCAATTTCTGCTCTCTATTGAGAAAATCAAAGCATTTTACAAAGTCACTAATTTTTATAAACCAACAATACATAATGGCTAATGACTCTGCAATAATTCAGAATCTGCCTGGCTAGGACTTCTACTGGCAAATTAATTTTTGAAATAATAGTTATTGTATTGTTTATTCTAACATTATAAAAACCCACTGGAACTTTACGATTGTTAAAGAAAATCATAAATGGGTTAGAATCAAAATGACAAAAATATATTAGTATTCTTAACTATAAATAGAATAAATACCAAGCAAATAAATTGTATAATAAAAATTGTTTATTAATTCCACAAAAAAACAGTTACAAAAGAGTTTTTTGTGGAATTTGTGTTGTGCTTTATTATTGTTATAATAATAATGCACAAACAAGATAATAAAATAACTTATTTATCAACCAAAAATAACAATAAATTTATTAAATAATCCAAAGAGCAAAAGAAACCTTAAATTAATTAAAATGCTAAGCTTCCACTCATGCTACAAGAAAATACTTAAATGATAAATTGACAATTCACAATATCATTAAGCCTAATTCATCACTTCAGATCCACTCATCTTAAACTCAGTCAAGGTCAAACTCTCCTTATAAACAACTTATATGGTAGGCTCATATTCAAACTCATTTACATAAATCCATCAGATAATTTGTTTTCTCTTCTCATAGAATATTATCAATAATCATGTCATTCATCTTTACAATATTTAACATTATAAATATAATGTTTTACAATTCCATCAAGAAAATTTTTAACTCAATTATTAGATCTCTAATAGAATGTTGTTCTGAGATTGGATATCATGGCATGCAGAGACAATATATTACTACTTGCTACTATATATAACTTAAAGTATAAAAGCACTATAAGCAAGGTAATAACAGTTTATCAAAATTCAATTTCCAGATCACTATTGGAATTTTCAAATATTGATGATATTTGATTTATAGCCACTTTTACTTATCATTATAAGTAAGCCCAGTTATTAGTCAATACAATTCATATGCATTCATGTCCATGAATTTATTAAAATAATTATTTTAGTATAATTTTAAAATCTTCAAAATCAAATTGTCAACAGATGACCATTAGGTAAAAGTAGTGGCTTAACTCTGGATAGTCAAGTTTAATTCCAAGTCTTCCAGCTGTAGATTTGTCAGGAAAGGTCAGAGCAAGCCTGTTGAATTTTTATTTTTAATTTTCTAGTTGATCCTATCAAGGATCATAATCTATCTATATGTCTCTGAAGTGACTGCTGTCAAACATATCCCACATGTGATTAACCAATTGACTAAAATTCAATTTCCAGATCACTATTGGAATTTTCAAAATTGATGATATTTGATTTATAGCCACTTATACTTATCATTATAAGTAAGCCCAGTTATTAGTCAATACAATTCATATGCATTCATGTCCATGTATCTGATTGTTGCATTCATTTTTTATTTGATTTGTTTTCCTTTAAGTTTGCTACAATGATGATTATGCTATTGAGAAATCTATTGATATAAAATATTTCTGATTTACAACCTGGTGATCAAGCCAAATCCATAAGTTCATAAATTGAGAACTTCCTATATAGATTTACTCCTTTTAAAAAATGCATTTTATTATTGAATTTTCATGTTAATGAACTGTACTTCATAAAGAGCAATTTTTTCAAGTTATTCACTTCCATTTGTTTATGAATTATAACATAACTTTTATTTTATCAAATGCAGAACAAAATATAAAATTTGTTTTTATTCAGATTATTGGCCTTTCAGAAATTCGTTAAATTCAACAAAAAGTTAATTTCTATAAATAAAGTATAAAAAATTAAATTTATAAAATTTTACAAATCATATTTAATGTTTACAATAAGTATATTCATAAATATTGAAAAAGATTTTATTCAGATTAATATTTTAATTTTATTTAAAATAATAGTGAAGAGCAAATATAAACAGATCCTTATTGTTTGTATACATTGTATTTATATTGATATTCATCTTGTTTGAATTAGCTTTCTGGGAAAATGCAATTCTCACTTTATTGTGTTGGAATTAAATTTTACTTTGATAGTTAAATAAATACAATAATTAAAATATATTTTTGATAACCAGTCCAGTCATGACAAAATCAGTTAAGATTATAATACAATAGATCCCCAGTGTATATATTTTTAGAGATGCATGGATAAATTTTGTTTATATTGAATTTCCACAAAATATGGATGAAAAATTTATCTAACAATTTTATTTAGCCATTCCATTTGCTGATGCACTCATTTTTATACAGCCACTTCCACTTGCTTCCATAATAGTTACGTTTTCCAAAAATTTATGCAAATCAAATTTTATGTAAGCCAGAAAGATAATTTTTTAATAAAAATTCTGGATTAAAAACTCCTGGGGCTATATGACTATGGTGATTGCACTATATAGCATTATGATGCCGTATTGTTCCTTCATTGAAGGGGAGATAATACTACTAGGAACAATATCATACCAGTAATATAATACTTAAGATTAACAAATGATATACAAAAACATAATTAAATCTAATAATATGATATTTCAATAATGTAAACATTATAAATATATTACAGATATAGGTAAGAATATATTCAATTTTGACATTATACATTAAATATAAATGAAGCCAAAAACAATGGCATCCAAACCAAGAAAACAGAACTTATTGTATCTTTTCTGTTATTGACAAGACTATTCAATACGTACTTGTTTTTCATTGGTTAAAAACAAGAGGAAACTCTTAGTGTACAGACTATATTCATAAAGTGATATATTTATTTTCACATAGCTGAAGTTATTTGTGTGAGGTTATTACTGTGGATATGGTCTGCAGTAATGATCAAAAATATTTTTTTAGAAGTTTAATCTATTCAAAATTTTGTATTTTTATTTTGGTAATAGAATTAGTTCTGATTTAGTTATATTGCTTAACTAAAATAAATATAGAATTAAAAATGCCATAGTGTTTGTTATTTTTTCCTAGGTAAAACTTTGTGTACTGTAATTTTAATAATTATTAAATTTTCATATACAGTCAAACCTCTTTAAGCCGCCCCTCTATAAACCGCCACCCTCGTTATTTGCCCGATGAAAGCCAATAACAAATCTCCTCCTTTATGTTAAAACATGAAATTCCCTCTATAAACCGCCCCCTCACTAATCGCCGAGGTTTGACTGTATATAGATGTAATAAATGAATTGTGAATTGGTTTTTGAATTTTATTTGAGATTGAACTACATTTAAAATAATTTAATATTTTAAAATATTATTCTTTTAATTGATGATTTTCAGAAAATGAACAAGGAAATCATAAAGAAATTGAAGGAAATGTGGAAGCAGGTATTTCACTTACGAATCGTTCATTGACTAGTGTAATTATTCCTGTTTATAGAAGGGACTGTCATGAAGAAGTGTATGCAGGAAGCCATGTTTATCCAGGACAAGGTATCTATTTATTGAAGTTTGATAATTCCTATTCGTTGTGGCGTTCAAAGATACTCTACTATCGTGTATATTACACCCGGTGAAATAACTGCAGTCATCTTAGTAATAGCCATCACAAAAGTCAAGAAACTGTGGGTGATTTTATCTACAAGCAAGCCCAGGAAACCACTTGTTTAAAAGCATATTCAATGTATTATGTATAAAGTGATTTAGAAGCTAATGTTGTATAAATTTAATGTTATTGCTTTTCACTTCAAAATTTTAATTACTGGTCAGTCTTCCCATCATTATTTATTATTAAAAATTAAGCATATTTCTAAAATTTACAGTTTTTATTTTATTCGTGATTAGCTAGAAGAGAGCAACAACTCTTCAATTTTATAAACAAATTTTGTTACATTTTATGTAATTGTATTTTATTTTAATATTTGAGAAAGAATAAAAATATTCAAATATATATTTCTTAAATCATAAAGTAGAATGCTTATGATTAAAGTTAAAGAAGTTAATTCTTTATTGTTAAGTGAAATATGGCTTGAGATATTTCCACATCCTGTTGTTAAAATATAAACTGCTTTGGATATAACTCTAAGCACTTTGTATAAACTCTGATAAAAAAAAAATAAAGTGCAAAAAATAAATATGAAAATGCTGTTATTTAATTTATCATTTTTTAAATATATGCTTACAGGGGCAGACTGGGACATATTTTCGGTTCTGGCATTATCCTGACAGCGGTCCACTAGACAGTCTTGGTATTAGGACATATGGTCACAAGGACATTTTGTTGTAAGATATAGAAAAAAAAATAAAGACGGGAGTATTTCAAAAAAATTACTTTTTTATAAATGTTTTTGTTTTTGCAATACTCCTGTTTTTATTTTATTTTTATATCTTAATAGCCTTATGACAATATCTGTGTTATATATATTAAATAAATTAAATGCACAATATTTTTACAAAAATTTTGACGACAAAAGAAAAATAATAATTACCTAAAGACAAAATAAAAATAATTACTCAAAGAACAAGTCTATTTGTGTGCAAATACTAAAATATTGATAAATTTGAATAAGAATGAATAAAGAAACTGAAACAAATATACATTTTATTGAAAGTGCAATCGTGACATAAAAAATTGGTTAGTTGACTGTCAGCCCATATTGTTATGATGGCACCAGCCCTTCTGGCATTTGCCAGAATGCCCTTATGGCCAGTCTGCCCCTGTATGCTTATATAGTTCTCTGAATGAAAACTTGCCAAATTAATCAGATTAATGTTTTTTAACTAGTTTTTATTAGATCATTATAACTTTTAGTCCTAAAAATGATTACTGTGCTCAGTTCAGAGCAGTCTATTTATAGCTGATTATTAAATGCATTAGGTATCATTGACCAGTAATTTAGGTTATATTTATCTTTAAATAGTTTGAGTTCATCAAAATCTTAAAACAAAGAAATCTGTAAGCAATGAAAATTGGAAGATTACATTTGTAAGAGCTTATGTAAATTCTTTAAAACAAAATTTCAATAATTAGAATATTTCAAAGAAAATACTTTATATTTGCCAAATAGAATTTTATGAAAATAAATGTTAATATCTCAATCTTCAAAATGAAAAATACATGTTTTAAAATGTATTAAATATCTTGTTTATTAAATTTGCATTTATGGTATTTTGGTCTTTAAATAATATCATCCGAAACTATAAAAAAAATTCAGATTATATAAGATGTTATTGTCCAGAAGATAAATCAAGGCATCTCATTCTCAGCTGTAAAGTAACAAGAAAATATCATATACAGCTTGAGCCTTTCAGCAATATTGAGTCATAAATTTCATTTCAAATGTTGTTTGTGGTCTGGTTAGCATGTATGAATGAATTGTCTTTTCTTCCATAACTATATTAATGCTTTTTATTATAATTTTTCATAATTAATGTAATAAAGCTTAAAAAATTATAACAGTTAATAATAATGTTTTAGATCAAAATTTGTGCTTATGCTATGTAAGATGAAATAATAATTCAATTGTAAGCTAACTGAATTTGAAAAAAGAATGAGATAAGAATTTATATAATCCTTATTTGCCAATGTATTTAATGATATGCTATCAAGTTCACAACAGAAGCATTTTTTTAATAAGAGGATCAATAAAATATCTAAAAATACATATATTAATTTTTTCTTTAATTACTGAATATTTTAATATTAGATTTTTCTAGGAATGACTGATATGTAAAAAATTCCAAAATCAACAATAATGTTGTTTAATCACTTATAAAATGAACATTAATTCAATAAAGTAGCATTGTTATAAGTATTAGTTACTATAATAGAATTTATATTGGATTACTAATTGCAAATATGATTAAATAGTTATTTTTAGATTTCAAATTACTAATCATTCAAATGGTAGAAGCAATAACACTTATCCAGAATATATATATGTACATAGAATAATAAATTATACTTTTACATTTTTTGAATATAATTTTAGCTTATTTTTTAATATGAATTTTCCCAAAAACAATAATTAAAGGATTCTACATTACTATCATTTGCATTCAGTTCCTAAAAGTAACAGCTTGTGCTGTTCAATATTTTCTAATTATATAAATTTAAATAATATGAATTAAAAAGAAAATATCCTTAATTATTTTAAAATGAGCTTTTTTTTTTTCTTAATAAACCAATGAAAAATTTAATACACTTTATATAAAAATACATCACTATAAGAGCATAACTTTGCAATATCTTATGATACATATATTTATTTATTTTAATATAAATGTAAAATAGAATAAAAGGATATATATAATTAGCTTTTGCTTCCTTCAATACAATAACTGGCTTGCATTTCTAATAGCATAACTTGGAATGAATTCATATTGGGATTCATTAAAGCAGTATCTTCCCTAAGTGTTGGAAAATGTTTTCCTGGAGTTGCAAGAGATCTCAGTAGACAGAATGCAATTGCAAATAATAATGAGTGCTTGCAGAAATGATTCCTTCATAAAATATAGGATATCATAAGTTCTGAATATATTTGCAGAAATCATATGAAACGATCATGAAAAACCAATTTTTCCTTATGAGAAAGATGGTGATACTAAATAAAGTTTGATATACAATAGAGGAATTGCAATTCACTACACTGCCAAAAAGATTCAGAACTAAAAACTATCAGCACTATGGCAGGAAAGACTCATAACTTAAGAATTGTGATTAAATTAGTAGCACTTTTGATTTTTGAATAAGTAGTGCTTTCGATAAAATCAAAAATGCTACTAATTCTTGGGTGTTTTTTAATCACAATTCTTAAGTTATGAAAGTCTTTCCTGCCATAGTGTTGATAGTTGTTGTGATTAAAAAACACCAAGAATTAGTAGCACTTTCGATTTTCGAATAAGTAGTGCTTTCGATAAAATCAAAAATGCTACAAATTCTTGGATGTTTTTTAATCACAATTCTTAAGTTATGAAAGTCTTTCCTGCCGTGTTGATAGCTTTTAGTACAATAGAGGATCAAATGTGTTAAAAATAATCAAAATCTGTTCATTTTTTTTCCTGGCATAATAATATAATAGAACCTTTAACATAGTGGTTGCCAACCAGTGATCTGTGTAAAATTTCAAGTGAGATAGGTTAATGTTTTTTTCCTGCTTTAACATAGTGGTTGCCAACCAGTGATCTGTGTAAAATTTCAAGTGAGATAGGTTAATGGCAAAATCAATTTTTGGGTGCTTCAAAATGTTCATGAACAAGTTTAAAATTTCTTTAGATTTTTCTTTCTAAAGTCTCATGTAATATTTGCATTCAAAATTTCTATTAATAGTAATATGCTATTTTATGAATATTGATATTACACTCATACCTCCGGTTAAAATTTCTATTAATAGTAATATGCTATTTTATGAATATTGATATTACACTCATACCTCCATGTTAGTGGTCCACTGAATTTAAAATCATAAATTTAGTGGTCTGAAAGGTTGGCAACCACTGGTTTAATGAACTAATAGTAGGAGGTAGTGTCTGATGATAACTCTTAAAATTATAGTACTATACAGTATATTAAAAAAATATATATTACATTATATTTTCCTGGTTATAAAATGCAGGAATATATAATTGTAATATTTATTATACTTGCTATTTTTTATTGATAGAAGTATTTTGCCATGATCAAAAATAAATTTTAAATGTTTGTTGAGGACCAAATAAAATTTTGTTTTGCTTATTAAAACAGATTCTACTGTAATCTGAATTTCTAATATTGGATTTTCGAAAAGATTATAAACTCAAATTATATAAAGAATCATGAGCAATTCAACACACTTGGTTTTCTTTTAATGAGATTTCTTATACTATCTAATAATTATAGATGCAACTAATTATTAATTTGAGTTTGCAGAGTTTAAATAAGAATTTTTCTATATAGTGTTAGAACAATGCTGATTATTATAATACTCTATTTTGCTTTGATGTCATTTCCTCTATGAATGTAGCTTAACATAAATATGATTTAAACAAAAATATCACCAATAATAAAAATAACTTTTATTACACACACATGAAAGCTTATAAAATATTTCAAATTTACATTGAATTAACAAAATACATAAAATATCAAATTAATGCAATAATTTTTTTTAAAATTATGCATTAAAATTTACAAAACTGATTTATTAAAAAACAACAACAAAAGTTTTTAAAAAATTGTATGGTTCTAGTATATTTATAACAGTAGAAGAAATGTGAATCAACAAAGCAATCTTTATTGCCAAGTAAGAATTTAAAATTTTTTAGCAGATTAAGTTTTTAGACAATGGAAAATATTTGTAATCTTAAAATCATTTAATTTACTTTCCAAAGGAAGATATAAATTATTCAATTGAATATCAAAATGGTGGTTGGTTGAATCTTTTATATTCTTTTTTAATCTGGTAATTCTTAACATATATATATACAGTGAAACCCCGCTTGTGCATTCCCGTATCGTATGACTTTCCCGCTTTAAACGCCTATTTTCGGAAGTCCGAGCATTTTCCTATACATGCAATGTAAAACTTTCCCTCTTCCTACGTTTTAATTATATAACTTTTTTATTATGACGTCATCAGAGTTCCCGTTTCATGCGTTTTCCCGGCTCATTCGACTTTTCGGGCCGGTCCCTGAAAAGTTTCAAAATCGGGGTTTCACTGTGTGTATATATATATATATATATATATCCATCTGTCAAAACCCGATTTGCCTAGTTAGAACAAAGCCTGTTCGTGAATTCTAGTATTAACTAGTCAATTTAGATATCACATAAGACATTTTAGGAAAAACTGGAATTGATGGAAAAATTGCTTTGTTTGCAATTATTTACAGTTTTTATTAGTTAAAACCAGTTAGTTAAAGGCATTCGATTTGTTTGGTTTATGAAAAACCGAGCTTTTCATTCTGGAATAAAACAGTCGCCCTTTCGAGCCATTTTCGAGATGCCCCAAGAGTAGGAGTCAGGACTTCAGTGTTGCCATCAGATGTTCTCAAAACATTGAAGATGAGGTCGAACTTCAGAGAGTCATTGAGGAGATCAATGCACGACAGACCGAAACTGAGACCCCTGCTGAAGAAGAACATGAGGCTGGTCCTAGTAGAGTTTACATCACATCAACCAGGAGAGAAGATCACAAAAATTTCTCTAAACAGGCCAAGAAAATGTAATGTATCTCTGATGCCATATACCTTCTTTTGAAGTAGGAGATAATGTCAATCCCAATCCTGGATATGGACAGAGCAAAGGCAGATTTTCGAAATATCACAGTTGTGCTGGAAAAATGAAAATCCGCACAAGATCGAAAGTAAGGATGGAAAGGTGGATAAATTATATTGCAGGTAGGTTTTGTATCTTTTTATGTATTTGTTACTATTTAGAGAGTGCCCAAGATATGATTATGAAAAAATCTTTTGTCAGAATTTGATGTTTGTCTGAAAAGTTTGATATCTGAAGAGGTACCAGATACAGATATTTCTTTGAGGACGGCAGCTAGGAAAGAAGCGACGGCACCACCAGGGTTCACATATTGTGTTTGTGAGGAAGATTGCATTTTGAAAAAATGCTTATGCAAGAAGGGAACTCTCTGCAATTCTAAATATCATAGCAGTTTTCCATGTGGAAACAAGTAATGTACATCATAAATATATTTCTTCTGTAAATTTCAGTTACTGTGTTCATAAATACATTTCTTTTGTAGATTTCAGTTATTAGGTTTTTATTTTTCCCCCTAACACGAATGCACAATTAGGAAGATATCAGGCTTATCCTCGTAAAAGAAATTTTAAGTAATACTAGTTTTCACTAGTCATATTTAGTTTTAACTAGAGAATTTTTAGTGAAAACCAGAAGTTTCTAACAAATGTAGTGAATTCCAGTATTGACTAGTTAATACTAGTATTCGCAAATAGGCTTTGTTACAACTAGTTTCAACTAGGCAAATCGGGTTTTGATGGTAACATATATATTTGTATATGGATTTATACTTTTTTTATAGATAACGAATAGGCTTTGTTACAACTAGTTTCAACTAGGCAAATCGGGTTTTAACTAATTTCGGGTTTTGATGGTAACATATATATATTGTATATGGATTTATACTTTTTTATAGATAATTTTCATAAGTTATTCCATACTGTAGTCTTATTTCTAATCATTACAATCCATAAAATTTTCCTTATTTCTGAACATTATTATTAAAAAAATATGTGTACGATTTGTTCAATCTGAAATAATGACATTTCAAAAATATTAAATGTAGCAAAAATTTATATTTTTATAAAAGCAGTCTGTGTATGGAATATATATATATTTTATTTTTTTTTTTTTTTGCAAAACTTTGTTTTTTACTGTGAATTTATTTTTTTATTGTTTGAAAATTATTTAAAAAAAAATATTATTGTACAATTGTTTTGACTTGAAAAAATAATTTTTTTTGTCAATTTAATATCTCTCTTCTAAATAAAAATAATCAGATGGATACATGGAATCAAACTAGATTAGTAAAAAATTGGGGATAAATGGCAGATCCCACATTTTTTTCAGGTGTCTAGACCTGACTTTGAACTCTTCCTTTCACTTTCTGACTAATCCCATCTTAGACAGTGGCCAGTCCAAGGTGCCTATCATGTTCATTTGTTATGAGATTAATAGTATGATTAAAATGTCATATCTTAAATAAAAATTTTGTTATATGTACTGTTTGATTAAATATTCAATTAAATTGCATTCAAGAATATAAATAAAAAGAAAGAAAATATTTTAGGTAAACAATATAATCTTTTTACATTTTATTCCTAAATTAATACAGAAAATAATATGAATTTTGTAAACATTCATATATCTTGCATAAATTGCTAAAATAGCTTTTAACATAATAATACAGTATATTTTGCAAAATTTAATTTATAATTTTTGTATTCTTTCATAAAAAATATATATATACTCGTGTCAATATATTTGCCAAATTGATATTTAAATATCATTTGTAATTCTCTCCTTCCATTATTAAATGTTGAATATATTGTAACAATTGCAAGTAAAAATTACTGTAATTAATTAAAACTTCACATGGAGAAAATTTTTAATATATTAAAATGATATTTACTTCGTCAATACTGTTTTTAATAAAACTTCAAAATAATTCTTTATATAGTAACCCAAAATTTTTCAAGGACAAAATTTGATCCTTATATACTATCAAATGAATATATTTGTTTTATTGAGTATGAAATGATAAAAAAATAAATAACTGAAGAAAAAATGGAATGGTAAGGACACTATATATCATAGCTAAATTACAATAATAATTATGATCAAATTATTGCTAATTTTATAATATGAAATTTAGAGTTGAGATTATACAGAACATATTCAATGTTTTTTAACAAATATATATATATATATGGAAAACAATTATTTATTAAGATTTCATGTATGAAAAAATTCATTTTTATAAATGATCAAATTATTGCTAATTTTATAATATTAAATTTAGAGTTGAGATTATACAGAACGTATTCAATGTTTTTTAACAAATATATATATATGGAAAACAATTATTTATTAAGATTTCATGTATGAAAAAATTCATTTTTAAAATAAGTTTTCATTTAGAATTTCAAAATATTGATTTTTCCATATTAGCTGTTTTAGCATATTTTAACTCAAATAATCTAACATAATTATTTTAAGCCATCATGTTACACATGGGATACACTTTGTCTGGTGGTAGCTGTTTGTAGAGCTCATCACATGCTGGCCAATCCCCATAGAACCAACTGGAAGATGGGGTTCAATGGGCTGGGCCCAGACCTCTCCTGAAAAACTGGAGGTGGGAGACTCAGAGTTGAACCCAGATCCTGCAAGGTGTTAAGCAACTGCTTTACCATGCCACTAATTCAAAATACAGTGAAAACTGACTTCACGACCACCTGTATAAGAAGATCACCTGACGTGACGACCACGATTTTATGGGAACCAAAATTTTCCCCATAGAAATAATGCTATTTGACCCTACATAAAATGATCATCTCCCTAACGCGACTACGACCATCATTTTTATAGACCAAACATAAAGTGAAACTGTCTATGACGACCATAATCTTCAACATCACTACTAATTGACTATCTTTATTGCTTATGTTAGTACGGTTTTCTTTTAAATTTAAATTTCATTTAAGCAAAACAACTACAATTAAAAAAATTGCACTGCATGAATTTTTCCCCATTATTCATATCACGAGAATGATGTAGAGCACTGGAATTAAGAACGTTTTCTTTTAAATTTCATTTAAGCAAAACAACTACAATTAAAAAAATTGCAATGCATGAATTTTTCCCCATTATTCATATCACGAGAATGATGTAGAGCACTGGAATTAAGAAATCATGGTGTCATTTCTACTTTAATGTGCACTTTCCTTAGATTTGTATCTATGATATGATAATTAAATTTTATATTAAAAATGTTAAAAAATCATGACTTGAAGACCTATGGTGAAATGATATAGGAAAAAACGGAAAGTGAAAACAATCGGCCACCAGATCCAGATGTTTGTGTTTTACACAAGCATATTAATCAAATGTAATCTCATACACATGTGATATTATCACTGCACTTTGGATTTGAAACATGGCTAAACCATGAGCTAAACAGAAAGTTAATTCCTTGAATTTAGAACAGCGAATAAAAATGATTGAAGACATAAGAAAAGCCTTTCTAATGAAACAAGCATTAGCAGAAAAATTTTATTTTTCACAGATCCACAAAATATTGTCTCAATTCTGATTAAATGGAAGAACAACAGAAATCGCAACCTTTAGCGAATGACCCTGCAAGAAACATGCTGAAGAATTAAACTGATATGAACAATAAACAATAATGAAAGATTATTGTCTCAATTAAATGACATCGAACACTGCTTTGTAGTAGAAATTATAAAAAATAAAAGTGGAATGCGACAAAGCACTATTGATATTTTTTTTCCCATCCTAATTAAATGTTAGTTTATCATTTATTCAAAAATGTGTGTTATAAACTGTGGCAAAAAACATATGTTTCGATTTTTTTAAAGTGTAATCATTTTGTTTCATTTAAACATGCTGTACTGTAATTAACCTGTATAAACGATCAGTTTTGATTGGAATGGGAGGTGGTCGTCTTATACAGGTTCTACTGTATTAGTCATTTACTGAAAATGACCAATAGTTTGACCACATTCTGTTGTTGGAGTTCCCAAAGATGAGCATTCTTAGTGATCAAAATATTCAACCATTCAGTTCAATCCATCATGGAAAAATACTTGGGAATGCTGATGTAAAGAAAATCTTTATATTAAGCATGTATTATTTAAGATATGAAAAAATTTAATAGCAAAATTCTACGGTTTGGATATCCAGTGAACACCCAGTTTGCATAGTCCTAGAACTATGGATAAAATTTGTATGTTTTTGAATGTTTAGAGGCCAAAACTTGTATTTTAAATTTAAAAATGTATTGTATTTACAAACATTGAAAATCCATTTTATAATTACCAATTGAGATTATCTATAAATATCTTATGATTATGAAAAATACTCATGATTAAATTTGTGTACATCACACATCATTATTTATTAAAATTTAATACCATTTTTTATGCATTTGAATATCATTCAGTATAAAACTAATAGATATTTTGCATCATGACTCCTGAAATATAGATTTTCCTTTATATGAAGTTATTACCATTATTTATTAAAATTTAATACAATTTTTTATGCATTTGAATATCATTCAGTATAAAAGTAATAGATATTTTGCATCATGACTCCTGAAATATAGATTTTCCTTTATATGAAGTTATTAAAATAGATTCCAGAAAAATGGATCAAATCAGAAAATTCTCTAAGCAGGTTTTCAATGTAGATATCTATAAATTTAGATATCAAATATTTGAAAATATTCAGTATTTTTGTAAATAAGATTATAATTCAAGAATTTTTGGTTTCTAAATCTGAACATAATTTCATTACCACAAGATTTTCAAAGATGTGAGAAAAATTATCTTGCAAACAATAATCATTCCACTATTATAATATGCATTCAATTTCAAAATACAATATGTTTATATACATAAAATCCAATTTCTCCTCTTATTATTGTATCTTAATATTTCAGTTTTTTTGTATAAGTGTTCTCTATTTTCTTATATACTACTAAAATAATATAATTTCAGTCACTTGGGCAGGGAAAGAACAATCCGTAATCGTCAAAAAACAAATGGATTCACTATAGTGCACTTTCGGCTCAACCAAGCCCTCCTCAGTAGTTCGACGAGGGCTTGGTTGAGCCGAAAGTGCACTATAGTGAATCCATTTGTTTTTTGACGATTACGGATTGTTCTTTCCCTGCCCAAGTGAGCTGAAATTATATTATTTTAGTAGTGTGTGGAAATTATGGAGCAGTGTAATAAAGAGGTTACATCTATTATCTTATTTTTGTGGAACATAAGATGGACAAGAACTTTTGATTTTCATAATAAAAATGAAGTTTTAATTAATATTTCTAAATAACTGTAATTTAACTGTGATAATGTGTTCTGATTTTGTATTTCAAAATCAATTTTAGAAAATTCAAACTGAAAAATAATCAACAAGTTGCCTTAATTGTCGATTTTTTTCCTTTCTTCTTCAAACTATCCATATTTCCTTTCAATACATTACTGTAAGCCTAAAATAGAAAATTTAATTGTCGAATCAATAAATTAATAAATTTTTAACATATATTATTAAAAAAATAAAAATCAAAATTCATGCAAAAACTTATTATTACAATAAGTATCCACATTTATTAAGAAAAATAATAATAATCTTAAAATTTGGAAATATTTTCAAACATTTACTTACCATTTGAAATTTATTAACGTCTTTTGCGTTTACCTATATAAGTAAAAATAGGAGAAAATTAATTTTTCATTTATTTGATAAATTAAAAATTTTAATATTAGATCTATATTTATTTCAAATTTTCAATGAAAAATATTTAAATGTATAATAAATTCATATATTTTTCTAAAAAAAGAATATCAGAGATAAAATAATTTACATTGTTTTTAAATTTTAATTTTTATAATAAAAACTAAATTATTTTTAGGTTAATTGCATAAGTACTGAATTTACACCAAAGAAGCATGGAGGTGAAAAAGGAGTTCCATTTAGAATTCAAATTGAAACATTTTCATATGGGGAAGGAACACCAGTTAGATTGCATACAGCTTCTTGTCAAGTGAAAGTTTTTAAGGTACCTACTTATTTGAAAATAAATTTTGCAAAAATTTACAAAACAAAGTACTAGTATTTTAAAATTGTTTCATATTTATCTATTCTGTTAGATTAACTTTATTATTTGCTTAAAAATTAAATAAGACCAATGATAAATAACTTCACACAATTGCAGATACATTCTCTGCTTGGTGACTTACTTCATTACAGTTCTTTTAATTTATAAAAAAAAAATAATTTTTAACTTAATTCATTGCTGCATAGCAGTTGATTCAGTTTTGATGTCAGTCGCATATCCTTAATATAGGTGTTGAGACAATATTGACAGAGAATATCTTAAAACCAATGATAAAAATTTATTTTTTCAAATTATAACATTTTCAGCCCACCCAAGGCCTAGCCTCAGTACATGTTAAAACTATGTTACAGTACTGAGAATAGTCTCAAGTTAAGTTAAAAATTATAGTTTGAAAATAAATTTTTCTGCTTTAAATAACTATTAATGTATTGAGTATGCATTGAAAAGCAGATGTTTTATAGGAATAGTATCAATGATAAATAATTTTCATCTATTCTGTTAATACAATATAGGATCATTTATCTGGAATGCAGATTTTAGGTTTTCCAGATGAGAGATCTTTCTGAATTTGAGACATCATATCCAAAAAATTGAAACATTTAAACATTACAAAAAATAATTATCTTTAAATTAAAAGTATTTTTGGTTAGTTAATACAAATTAACTCAAAATAATTGTATCCATTTCTCTATTTTTTCTTTATTTAAAAGAAAAACTCAAAGATAAAATCAGCAATTAAGTAGGAACAATTTTTTTATTTATAGTAACCTGATTTTCCCAATTTTTCTTTACATTAATTAACATTTCATGGAAGTACATGAACCAAAATTTTTCACAGCTGTAGCCTAATGTCATATGCATATTGAGCTGAGAATTTTAAATTTCATTTTATATATGGATATTTTACTTCCTATTTGTTTGATATATTTGGATTGTTTATTATTATACTGATAGCTTTAATACACAACAAGTGCATTTATTGAACAAAAATGATTTTTTATTATAAAACACTTTTAGGTATTAACCCATCATCAGCAAATTGCAAATTTATGGATTATGGATTAATGCCTGAAAGTGCTTTATAATAATAAATCATTTTGGTTCAATAATAGGCTTTTTATTGTATATTAAATTTTGTTTCCCAAACCAGGACTTTGTTTTACAATTAAAAAAAGTGAAACAAGTCAAAAAAGTGTAATTTTTTAGGAACAGAAAAAATGATTATACAAAAATTTATTGGTTTATATCAGCAAAGAAAAATTAAGTTAGAATTATGAACATATTTATTATTCAGGAAAATTGATAAACTTATAATGTTTATTTATTTTTTTTTTGCATTATTGTAACATCATGCAATTCTGATTTGTTTCACTTTTCTTGAGAAGGTACAGTCAGTGTCTGAGAAGTTGAACTCTGAGTCACAAAGTCTATTGTTAAAAATGGGGGATAGGTTGAAAATACAATGTGCTACTTTGTGCCTGTTAACGGCTAGAATCATACAATAAAATAATTATGGTTTTAAATAAAATTTTGAAATTTTTTACAATTACATTAAATAATTCAATCATAAAATAATTTTAAAATTATTATACACTGACGGAAAAAAAAATCCCAACACCAAGAAAGACTTGTGTTAGATAAACAAAATTTAGTAGGCGTGTTTATTTAAAGCCATATTATTAGAATGCATAATTATTTATAGAAAAACATGCTAATTTTAAATGATATCATATCGATATGAGCATATAAAATATAATTTCATTTTTTATTGTTTTAATACATACATAATTAAACGATAGTTATTTTATTGTAATACTCTAGCTGTTAACCAATACAAAGTAGCACATTCGATTTTCAACCTCTTTCCTGGTTTTAAGAATAGACTTTACAGCTCAGAGCTCAACTTCCCAGAGGTTGATTGTACAATATGTTGTCTTTGGCCCCACACCCACATGCAATTATCAGTCGGTTAACTATTTAATTGCAGGAGTGAGAACAAAGAACTCCTATTGTTTAGCCCTCCAACAAAAGAGATGCTAGTGAGCACAGTCTCATAGGAGTCATTTGTTGTCACTCCTGCAATTAAATAGGTGACCAACAGATAATTGCATGTGGACCCGGGGCCTTTGTGTCATGATCAGTTTGATATAATACTAAAGGTTAAACAGGACACAACTCATTGTCTTCTTGCATAAAAACATTGCCCATATTATTTTCTTTAAACAGTATATTATGAAAGTTTATAGAGTTATTGTGAGGTATATAGAATTGCCTAGAATAAAATATGAAGTGAGTGAAATCATACCTCTTTTTATTCTTAATTTGCATATTTAGAGTCATATATGGCAATTGTAAGCAGTTTATTCTGCATTCCTCATTTGGATTTTTACCGAATTTTATTGCATTTCCATACATTTTTTATCATTTATGGATGCTTTTGTAGATTATCTTTTAATTTTGAGCACTAGAATATTTGAGAAGCAGACTTGATTAATAATTTTTATTCTTTTTTTTATTGAAGATAATTTTTATTAGAGTAATAAAATTATTCAATACAGACTGATGTATTCATTATTGAATTTGTGTTTGACGTAATTTTTTTATGAAAAATATATCTTTTTTTTATTTATTTTGATTAAATTATAGTTATTTTTTAATTTCCATGACTATGAAGTATATTTTCATTATTATGAAGTCAAAGAATGAATAAATTTCTTAGGTGAATTTAAATACACAACACATTCTTAGGTGCATATTTTTATAAATAAAAATTATAAAAATTTGTTGTTTTTTTAAAACTCCTCCTTTTTTTAATATATGAAGTTTTAATTTAACAGAATATTTATGATTGAATTTTAATAAATTAATACTTTTTATGATTTAGATTTTATCAAGATTATTTGCATTAAAGCTATTCAAATTTGGAGTAATATTATTAAATAAAAATCAACATTTGGAATATCGTGGAAACTATTTGAATGAGTTTCGTGAAAATTATTTCATATTTATACAGTATCTAATTTTTTTATTAGTAGTAATAATTTCAAAGACATTAGTTTCTTTGATTATTAGAAAATATGTCAAAATTTTAACTATTTATTATCAATCATCATCACGTCATTATATAAAAATTATAATGCTTATTAATATAGTGAAAGAGTGAATTTTCTTCAAGTCTTTCTCTTGAGCCATAATAAAACACGTTTATTCTTTTAGCACATTCAAATCTAAGACTTTTCTATTTAAAAAAAAATATTTCATATATTTTTTTCTTTGGCGTTTTTTCATAAAAGGATGGTGATTTCAGCTAAGATGCAATAATTTCTTTTATTTCAATTAAATATCTTATTCTTAAAAAGCTATTGAGATACATTCTGAATTATTCATTTCTATTGAAAATAAAAGATTTCTCTAATTTAAAATAAAGTAATCATTGTTAAATATTCTTATAAATATATATAAATTTTGGAATTATGTCATCATCATCTATAACTGTCTAAATTTATAATTAGATGTTAAACAAAATTTAAATATTTACATGTTTATGAAGTTTATCATAATGAAATATTTCATATGATAAGCATAATTATAGTTAAGGTATACGCTATACTTGTGAAAATATATATTATATATATATATTTCCAATGAAAAAGCTATTTAAATTAATTTAAAAAAAAATTCAAAATTTTCTGTGAAAATAGCTAAAAAGAATTAGTAGGGATAGATTCTTAACTAGTTTTCAGATAACAGTATCATAATTATATGCAGTAAATTATTAGTTTGGGATCGTTAATTTTTAATAGAAAGAAAATATGAATTTTTGAAAAAAAATTTATAGTTTAAAGTTGATTAATATTTAAATTGTTTGTTTTTTAATTAAAATTAAATTTATTATATCTAGTGCCTAATTTAATATAAATATGCTGAAGAGTAACTGAGAATTATATATTGTGATTAATAATATTAGAAAATTAGTATTACAGTATATTCTAGTTATCTGCTAAATTTATATCATAAATAGTACTGGCGTTTTTTCATAAAAGGATGGTGATTTCAGCTAAGATGCAATAATTTCATTTATTTCCATTGCTAAATCTGGATCGAAATTAATAAGAAACTCGATTAATTTATCATGATAATATGATATGTAATAAGATATTATTAGATGCTTTATTTATATTTTTGTCATGATCGAATTCCAGACAACATTACCTCATTTTAATCTATTCAATTTAATCAGTTCTCCAATTTGTCAATCCTATAATAATTTCCAATGACCATAGTTCAAAATCAAAATATATTTTGCCTTATTAAATTTTCAACTATTTTCTATATTTTTTCGAATATATAGCAATATAATATCTTCTATTTTTAAATTATTATACATTAAAATAATAGAATCGAACGGCTAAAACATTCACACTTCATAAGTTCTTATAAAATTCAGCCATTTTATACGATTTGTGAATAATTAAACGAAGTAATTAGATGATACGTACGTTGCTAAGAATTTTCTCTGAAATATCACTTTAATGTGGACATTAATTGTATTATTTTGAGTATTAGTTTTAAGTTTAAAATGCGCTTGGTTGACCGAGCATAAAATTCTTATTTAACAATCACTTATTACTCTTAATACTCCTATTTCTAAAGAAATGGAGGAATGTTACAAGAAAGGAAATAGCCATATATCTTCCTAAGAAAATAATTTAAAAATTAAAACATTAGCAAAGTGAAAATTTAATGAAGAAAAATATGAAAATAAAACAACAATACGCAATTACAATATGCACAAGATAAAAAGTACAGTTAATTATAGTGAAATATTGTTTAACTTAAACATTAATATTTAAATTGTTAAAATGAAAATGTTATTAAAAATATAAATTAAAAAACGTAAATATATTGTTATATTTTTTATTAGTATATATAAAGCGACAATATTTTCTGAATTTCAACCCGTGACGCTCTAGATATTGATGGTATAGGGTGTGGGGTTATTCATTTTTTCTAAAAAAATTTTTTTCCAAAAAAAAAAAAATTTTTTAGAAAAAATGAATAAAAAAATTTTTGAAAAACAATGAAAAAAGTAAATTATTAAAAAATTTGTAAAAAGAAAGCAGGAAGAGATAAAAAAAAAAACATAAACAATATATTTTACTATAGGGTGACATAATTTGTGTATTGTAAAAGTTGGGAAGGAGAATTCTTCAGATGCTAATTTTTTTTAAATTAAATCTAGTTAATCTTCTTTTTTAAATTTTTAATATAAAAAAATTCGGATTGCCCCGTTATTTACTTATAAGTAAAAAACGGGACAATCCCGGACATTTTTTAAATCAGAGACAGAGAATCAAAAACCGGGATTGTCCCGGCTAATCAGGGACGTCTGGTCACTTTAGTATATATAATAAATGTTCTATTAATAATATCAAATTTAATTTCTTCCAAAATTTAAAATTTTAAGAAATTTCTTTAATTATAAAGTTCCATATTTATATTGTGAAATTATATATATATATTCGAGGCCTACGTGTACTCCAAATAGTGCTAACAAATCCAAAATACATATATTTTTACCAACATAGGATACTAATAAAAATCAAGGAAAATAAATAGGCCAATGAAAACTTTAAACTTGTAAAAAATTTTTTCCCGTTATATCATGCGATGCATAGGTAGAAGACAGATGCGCCACCTATAATGTTATTTGGATCTTTTTTAATCTTTTCTATAAATTATTTACAGACCACTTCCTTGCATTAGAAAGAGAACTTGGGCCATTGGTATTGATAACATAATCATTTTTAGATCATTTAATTATTTTAATCGACTCCGCAATTATCCCTTTGGTTCAGCGTGTGAGACGTTTCACTATTTTAGCTTCTTTCCATTTAATACTATGTTGTGTTCTGTTGCTCTAACTCCTAGCACCGTATTAGTTTCACCTTTTTCTATATTCTTCATATGCTCTTTTAACCTTTCTCTTAAGTTGCGGGTTGTGTATCTGATATATTTTTCTTCTCTGTTTAGGTCTAGATTGGAGATCGGAATTTTGTATACCCCTGTGTTTTTTCTTTTCCGTATTCGTCTTTATCGTTTCTAAGTAATGAAAAGATGGTATCTTTTTTACAAATTTTAAAATAGCGATGGTATCGCTATTTTAAAATTTGTAGCTTTTTCTGTGTCTTTATAAACAGTTTGTAACCATGGTTGGTAGTCAACACTTCTGTATCTAACCTCTTTTATGGAATTTTTTTCTTTTCTTTTGAGTAAACTTCTTAGATGTACAAGTAAAAGTAGCAAGAAACATGTATAAAACTAAAGTATACCGCAAACCAACCTATATACCGCTATACATACCAAACACGTCAACAACCAAACTGACTCATAAAGCCTCGGCCTTTAGAGCTCTTTTCAGAAGAGCTTTTATGTATTGCAGTACAAAAGCAAATAGAGACATAGAAATAAATGAAATATCCTATGTAGGTAAAAATAAATGTATTTCGGATTCGTTAATGTTATTTGGAGTACTTTGTAATCGTACATTTTGAACATTATTTTAAATGACAATTTTATGATATCAGTTGAGAATCTTTGTAAAAAGTCTGTTACATGTTTTGGCTATTTAAATCTGGATCAAATATCAACTCGGCGTTAGACACCCTAGTAGATAGATGTTTACAATGATACGTTGATGTATGACATGTCCATTTTTTCACCACACAGGTGTAAACAAAGGGGGATAAACTCTACTTTATAAGTTTGTCTTGTAAAAAGTTAGTATTAAATCTGATGATGACCCTGAAAAAGGGTTAAAAACGTTTGTCAAAATAAAGTAATTTCTGCAGTCTTGTGCTAGTTTTTGAGTTTACTTGTCTTACAGTAGTGCAGAAGAAGAAAAATGCAAAGTTGAACACATCTTGAAGGAACCAAACGTGTCCAACATAGAGAGGTTTCACTGTATTAATTAATTTTATTTTTCACTTGCCAAATTGATTAGGTAAATGAGTGGCTCAAATAAATGCTCAATTGCTTTGTTCAAATTTGCAAAATTTATTTTATTAAAGATACTTTAAATATTTTGAATTTTTATAATTTTAATAGTTAGATCATTTTATGAATTAAATAATTAAAAATTTATATCATTTCATAGTAATCAAGCATACCTATTATTTGGCACTGCCTCAGTGCTGAAAGTAATTGACTATTAGGCTGAAATCACATGAACCACAACAGAACCATGCGACAACCACAAAACGGTGGTTGCTTGTGGACGGTCGTGAATTATAATTATATAAATATAGAAACGCATAATCTAACTCAGACAGACCATTAAATTGAATTTGGTTTCAACGGCTGTCGCAACTTGTAGTCGATATCATCCACAAAATTGTGATCATCAGTGGTTGAGCACAACTCGCACAGTGTGACGTACCGATCACTAGCCACCGACAGCGCTTCCTGTCAATCAGCAATCGCTAACAGATTGCATATATATATGCATAGTCCCTTACCAACTGCGCATATAAGTGGTTTGCAAGTGGTTGATTTTAGCCACAACCCAGCCACACGGTAACCACCATTTTGTGGTTGTGATATGGTTCTGTTGTGGTTCGTGTGAGTTCAGCCTTAGAGTTTTATAATATATTATAATACAAACTAACTAGAGAACTTATAATCCAAATACTACTAAATATAACAAACTTTTTAAGACTAAATGCAAGGGATAATAACCAAATAGATCCTAATTTTATTATGATGGAATTTTTACAATTCTAAATTATTTGAAATTATTAAAATTCTGTTATAATCAAGAGTTTTTAAATAGAATTAAGATCTATTTGACTACTAAACTAGTAGAGTTTTTAGAAAATCTAAAATAATCCATTAAGAATTTGAGTATTACTATATTTTAATATTCCATTGTACTTGATCATATTTTAAAATAAATATTTTTAGATGAAAATGTAATTAATTCTATGTTAATTATAATTTAACAATAAAAACTAAAGTAAGTAATAAATATACATTAAATATTACTCACAACAGGAAAGAGCATAGAATAAATTTTGTTTTTCCTTCTCTTTTCTACATTGTAGTTCTAATATTTCATCATATAATTTTTCCTGTTCCTAAAAGTAAAAACATTAAATAAATTAAAAAGAATCATAAGAATACAGTAAGACCCCGCTTAATGCTGCTCTGTTTAATGCCGTTTCGATATAATGCGGTTTTTTCGAATTCTGTATTTTTATTGATTCACTTTGACATGGTTTTTCAAATCGTTATTCTTACATAAACCAGAAATTGCAGGAATCTGTTCCATTGATACTCCTATGCCGTCACACAGTGTGTTTGATGTCAGTGCAGTGCAGTACATATGAAAGTCTGCTGCGGTCAGAGTTCATAGGTCATCAATGTTATTTTACAGTAATAAAAATAACAATTATCCCATTACAGTCATCAATGTTATTTTACAGTAATAAAAATAACAATTATCTCATTTTAGTTGTTTTAATCTGAATGCCTGCCACTTCAAACTATAATTCCTTGAAGTTAAAACGTTTTTCTTTCATCAATATTTTTCATAAAAATTTTAAATTTATTTTTTTGAATGTTTCTAAATTAAATATATAAAACTGAAAATCATATTTTTAATAAAACTTTAAAACCCAAATATTAATTTTACAGTATTTAGATTTCATGTCATACAATAATTTTAAAAACTTAAATAAATTCAGCATAACAATTATTTCTTATTAAATATATGATGTCATATGTGATGATAAAAATGCTGATTGTAGATCTAACATTTGAATCATTGTATATATGCATCATTTATTTTTTTCATTCAAGACAATGTATATCTATAATACTAATTACATCATGACTGAATTTTAATTATATTTTTTTATAGTTTATAGTAGTATGATAATTGTAAAGATCTATAAGAAAAGTAAAATTTTGTGATTATTTTTTTATGCTATCACAATTACATGAATTAGAGAAGTTATATTAAATAAAATCTCAGGTTTATATTTAAATGAAAGATAAATATGTAATGCATGTCAATTTCCATTCAAAATATCCTGAAATACATTTTTTTTGAGAGTATGAATATTCTTCTTTATATCTTACATATTTACTGGATTCATTTTCACTAAATTTGATGTGATATACTATGACAGCAGTGTTCAACTGATTGATTGCCGCATGATTTTTGGTCAATCTCATTTATTCCTCCTGACTTACAACTTTAATTAAAACTGAAAATATAATATTTTATTTATCATTATTTTGAATTATTTTTTAATTCTCTTTAAGTGTATTGCTATTGCTTATTTATTTTTCATTAAAATTGTCAAATCACTAATTTTCTAATCACTTGGAAGTATGCACATGAAAAATTTCCAATATTAATCGATATTGCACAAAAAATTCTGTCATGTTTTCGATCAACATACTTGTCAGAATTCGCTTTTTCAAATATGAATGTCATATTTGAAAAAAGCAAAAAAAAAGCTGTTTTTTTTTTTGAAAAAATTGAAAAAACCAAATTATAAATGATCATTTGGATGATTGTCTGCAATTGGCCACTTCATATTAATCTGACTATGAAAATATTGTGAGCTGCAAACAATGCCAAATTTCACATTGTGTTTTTTAATCAACCAGCATTTCCTATAACTTATGCATTTGTAATCAATCTGTTGTTTTTTCTAACTTTGGTTTTATGAAATAGATATATAAATATTTTATTCCAATATATTTGTTGTATTAAAATAATTAAAAGTGATAAATAAATTTTTAAATATACAAATAAGGTTTTTAGGACTGGAAAAATGGATTCTCCAAAGTGAGTGCTTAAAGAACTTATTTTTGTACATGAAGAAGGAGTTATAAGATATTAAATGACATACAGCTTTTCATAATCAGCTACTATCATGATGTTATTTTGTTGAATTTGATGTTGCCTTAACTTACTTAAGAATTCAACTGACGATTGTACAACATATTTGTAGACTTTCGTTTTATGTAAACAACATTGTGCTAATTTTCTTTCAAGTTTTGTCAGCGGGAATTTCGATTTATCTACCATAGGTCTTTAAGCAACGGTTAGTGTGCCTATTGGCAGCCCCATGGCAGGAGTTATGACGGAGCTAGTCTTACGGTATAAAGAAAATGCTGTTCTCCCCATGCTTATGAATAATGTCAAGTTATTCTGTCGGTATATAGATAATGTGTTTATTATCGTTAATAAAAATGTGGAGCAATCTATAATTGAAAGCTTAACTGACAAGACTGTCAAGACTCTTACATCGAACAAAAATTGTACTTGAATGTACATTTTGTAGATGTTGACATAATGAAGGATGATAGCTACTACACAACTACAGTTTACAGAAAGCCTTCTTATGCTCCAGTGTTCCTACCACAATGATCATCGGACCCATTTAAATATAAGGTTGAAGCTTTCAAATTCCTCCTGAAAAGAATGATAACGCACTGCAGTAATGATGAACTTAAATTAATGGAATTTAATAAAATAGTACACCAGGCACAAATACATGGGTATAACACATCCTTTATTCGTCACATTTACAACTGTAAACAATGTCACACAGCAAACACAAATATTTATAGTACTAATGACTATGATACACATCCGCCAGCCAAGGAAATGAATGCAATGTATATAACACCTGTAAACTATGATTATGACTTGGAACCGATTAGAAAAGCTTTGAACAAGCACAGTATAAAACTTCCATATATAAGAACTACAATTTTTGATATAATTAAAAATAGTAAACCACTACTACAACCGGAAATGAAAGCTGGGGTTTATATCATTCCGCTATATAACAATGTTACAAACAGACCGGAAGTTTACATAGGTAGTATTATATGATCTCTTAAAATCAGACTATTAGAACACAAAGCGGATATAGAAAAAGGAGAATTTAAAACAGTGCTTGTGAAAGCATTTTATAATTATAATATTGACACCCGATGGAATGAAGCTAAAATAGTACAAACAGTAAAAAATGTACGTAAAATTAAATGGGCGGAAACACTAGAGATTATAAAATATTAAAGAAAAATGCATGTAATAAACGAAAACATTCCTGAGATAATCCTGGCACCATGGTTTTCCACCACCTGGCAATAATAATTTAAATGATTATTGAATTCTCACTTACTTGATTATAAATATATATATAAATAGACTATAAAGAAAAATTAATCTATATACTACAATGTATATATTTTTCTATATAATTTAATCTTATTTATTTTTATATTTGTATTTAATTTTCAAATTTTTAAATGTATTCTAATGATTTATTCTTATTTGTAAAAAATCAACTGCTGATGATGGCTTAATTAAGCCGAAAGTTCTACAGTAATAAATTTAAATTTTGTGTTGTTTTTTCACTTGATTGAGCTGTTGGATTTTTATTAATTATATTTGTATAATATAATGCATGTATAATATATTATATTGTATCACATATAGGTGATTTGTGTATAATACATAATTTGCAGGAAATAATAAAAGTCACAGATTTATTACCCCAACATCTATATATATAGAAAATCCTTTATTTTATATAGTTTCAGATTTTACAGTTTTAGATACAGGCATACCTCTAATGTGTCAATTATATTTCAGACCAGTACTATAAAGCAAAAGCCTTTTTTCATTTGCTAATGCATATGAAAGTCTAACAACATATTTAGACTATCATTCATCAAGTGCACAATAGCACTACACCTAAAAAAACTCAGCTGGATAGCTGCATGGCATTTGCTTACCACCTTAGAGGTTCCAGGTTCAATTCCAGATCCCACATCTCCAGTTTTTCAGAAGTCCAGACTTACGTACAGAAAAACAATTAGAATAAAGTACATAAAATGCAAATTAAATATTTCATATACGTATTCTAAGTATTGTTTTGTGATTAGTTGCAAGTAATTTTCCTTTTGAGATATAAATTAAAAACATGAACATAATTGAAAATATCTGTATTAGCAACACACCTTAAAAAGCAAGGTATACTTGTATATATGAATGCATAATTCTTTTTATTTGTATTGAATTTTTATATGAATAAAAAAATAATTGTAAAAGTATTAGTTATAGTCTTTAATTTTTATACCTATGCTTATAAAATACTCAAATTTTATTCAGCCATTTTGTTTGTGAGGTTTCTAAAAGAAAATTATCTCAAAATTAAATTACGTTGTTCTAAATTATTTAAAGGCAAGAAAAAAAAACTGTTGAATGTAAAAGTAGTTGTTACCTGCATGAGGGAGGACGTGTAGTTGTTGCCATGTTCCTTTGCTAGCCTCGACTATGGATCATCTTGTCAGAGTGTGAAAGAAATTTTGTTATTCAGAAGGAAGGAAAGTTGTTATTAATGGATTACTACTACGATGTTGACAATGAGAAAGAAAAGAATTTATCATTAGCCAGTTTTTTAATTAATCTTTATTGATGTTTGTTTTGATTTATGCTAATGAAGAGTAGGATAAGAAGACGACCGTCGAGTAGCAGAAGTGTCCCATCATCATCCATCATTCTACTGGTGAAACGTTAAGGACTGTGGTTGTGTGCCGTCGTCCTTCTGTGTACTGAAGTTTTGTTGTGGACTGTTCCTGTCTTTGTTGGAAGTGCATGTTACTACGTTTGTCCAGTGGAACTTTGTCTTTTTTGTTTTCAACTATTAGGAAGGAATCAACTTGTTCGACGGACATTTGGTATTGACGGGGCACTGTTTGGATTTAATTTGTTACATTAAGTATTTTGTTGACTTTGTAAGTTTTCTTAGTTTATTCTTAATAAAAGTAGCTTGCTATTTAATTATGGAGCAGTGTTTTGAGGCTGTTAACAAGTTAATTGACTGATTGGATAACAATGAAATTAATATTAGTCTTAAGATAAGAACAGCTCATAAGGGTGAGACGGAGGGGATGCAGGGTCAGAACTTTAGCAGAGGCGTAGATGTACGCTCAGTCTTTGCATGTTTATTAATGCATATATTCATATACAACTGATTCTCATTATTAGCAGTAGTTACATTCTATAAATTCTTCATGAATATTGAATCATTGTGCCTATGGGAAATATAGAATTAGGTTCCAGCAAACCTTTTGTCACAACATTTTCATCCCTGGTTTATGTGTGTTTTTCTGTTTAAAAACACCTTATTTAATGTGTATTACATTACTTATAAATAATTATAGTATATGCAGTGCATAGTACTATATACAGTATTATAATTACAGTAATCTTTATTTAATATTTTAAAACACTATGTACTAAATAAAATCTTATTTTTGATGGATAGTTTGTGAGGATTGGAGAAAAAGGTGTTTTGGAAGTTTGGCCTGAAGAAAAAACCGAGAAAAAAAGTAATGAATGAAATAAGTTACCTGTGGAGACGTGGTGTGCGCCGTTGGATCTGCTGTCTGGAAGACTCCATTGTATGTTTCGTATTTGAAAAATGTTATGTTAAAGTTGGAAGAAGTGTTTATAAATTAATTGTTAAAATTTATTATGAATTAACTAAAAAAAATGTAAAAAAATTAATATTTTGTTTATTGGTGAAGTTTAAATTGTTTATGCAAAAGTTAACAAAAAAAAATGTAAATTTATACAAGATAAAAGATTGGACACTAGAGGGACAGTTGTCCCGTCTGGAGATTGGTGTTCGTAGTAGTTTTGACTGTTTGATGAGGAGTGGTCGACTAAGTTGTAACTTCAAGAAACTTCAAGGAACTTTATGGTTATCCTCTGTGAATTTTTGAACCTCCGACGGGATAAAGCAGGTTGTACTAATTTGTATGTGTCTTTAATTATATTAATAAAAATTATCTTGTTAATTCTAAACTATGGAGTCGTTTAGGGAGTTAATTACTTTTCTTTTACAATGGTTTGAACGACGGGAATTCCATTATAGTTGTAACTTCAGTACAACAATGAGGGGTGAAGCCCCACGGGAGCGGTCGGGTCCGGACCGAGAAGTTCCGGTCATAGTCCCGGACTTCTCAAGTTGTCTGATGTTTTAAGATGTTTGATGTGGCAATTGACAAATTGTCTTTCTGAACTGCGGTGAAAAACTGCGTCAGTCTTGTCTGTGTCATTTTTTTGCCTTATATCTAAAATCTTGGCATAAGTACCAAATGCACAGGAAGTTAGGCACCTAAATTTGAGGCTGCATTCAAGCATAGAGTCACATTCTTCTGTGAGACCTGAGGATGATATGAACAGGCTTTTGGCTTACCTGCAGTCTGTGAAGTGAGCAAGGATAGGAAATGAGACTTTCCCGGCAAACCGATTCAGAGACTACATTTGGTAACAAACAACTTCTTTTATGAGAGAAAGAGAGAGTTTACATTGGTAACAGTATTTTCATTTTCGCCACTCAAAAAGAATTCACAAATAAGTGTGAAAGCTCCGCAAAAATCGATTTTGTGATTACAAATAAAAAAATTTTTGCGAATACAGAATCCATGAATAATGAGATGTGACTTTATATTAAGTTTAAGCATTTTTGTACTTGTGACTTACATCGAAATTTTCAAAATTAATCAATCATTTAAGTAGAGAATTTTTTATTTCTTTATATGATGCAGTATAAATTTTGTTAATTAGTAAATAATAATTCAAAAAATTTTCATACTCTAGTTGAATTTAATTTATAATAATTTATCAATGAAAGATTTACCTCAACAACATTTTCTAATAGCTTTTTTCTTCTAAGTTGAGTATTGATAGCTATCTGAGATTGTGACTCTTGATTATTATACATTTCCTCTTCCATTTGTAGTAATTCTAATCTTCTTCTTTCCTAAAATATAAGACCTACAAAAATTATAATTCCAAAAATAAAATATTTTAATTAAATAACTTAGATGAAAGTAAAGTAAATATCCATTGATTTAGGTTTATTAAAACTTATTTTACAAGTAATATTTTTCTTATATATAATCAGTTTTAAAAATCATTCTCTCACTGTGCATAGATCGCAATCAATAAAGTCATATAATGGTCGAAAACTATGCAATATGTTTGTAATAAAGTTTTCAAATAGTTAAATGCATCTAAATCATATAAATCCATTTTAACTATAAAAAATAGTTTATAATTTAAAATAATTCCAATTATCTAATAAAGAAAAACACTGACAAAGCTTATTTAACACTGTCTCTATTATAAACTTTTTAGACCAAACTTCAAAGGAATTACTCCAATTGAACCAAATACTGCCAAATTAAATCTTTGATATATTTAACAGAAATTTTAATAATTTGAAAAAATTTAAATTAATGTTAATATCATCATATAATTAATAAATATGCTAATGATTAAATTGATGGTGCCATCTATGAATTAATGACTAAACTAAATTTTTTTAATTAATTCATTCAAAGAAAAAATCTGCTACAGACGGGGATTAAATCAGACTTTTGGGTTACTATCCCATCATCATAATTGTCAGATCACTGAGGCTACGTAGCAGCCAATGTCTGTGATTAAAACAAAAATCTAAAATAATATTAATTTAGGTATTTTTTATATCACACACATTAGATTCTGCTGATAGATCTATTGGCAGAGTCCGATATCCATGAATTACTGTTCAATAAAACAAAAGAACAGAATTAATAAAATAAAGAAATCTTAACTTCAATTTTCGCCACCAGGGATTAATATGGTATTGTAGATTTATTTTATTACAGATTAGTGCTTATGTCGTCCAACAGTTTAAAATACTTATAACTCGAGAAATATTAACACAAAAGTACTATATGCAGTAACGAAAATTTATTCTAAAAAGAAATGTTTTCGATCTATATTGAATCTTCCTTATCTTCTAATCCAGGGGTGAGCAACCTTTTTAATCAACGGGCAAATTTAAATTTTAAAATTTTTTTGCGGGCCGCACATAAAGTAACACTTATTAATAATTTACAAAACTTTATTTATAATAAACATTAGAATAAAAAAATATAAAATTTAAAAAAAGTAAAGATTTCATATACAAATTTTAATGCAAAATAAAAACAAACAAGAAAAGAACAGAAAAACGAATTTTCTTGAAATTTTTAATGAGAAATTTGGCACTGTTTATTCGATACGAGCTGATCAATATCAGCCGGAATTGATGAGGTAGCTACACGTACGCAGCTTTCTAATCGTGCATCACTCAGTCTTGATCGGTGGTCATTTTTGATTAATTTCATGGTTGAAAATAATTGTTCGCAAACATACGTACTTCCGAACAGAGACATCATTTGCTTTGCATTTTTCGTCAAAAGCGGAAATTTCTCAGGGCTCACATAAGATTTATAAAAATTTTCGATGTTTACTGAGAAAAATACATTTTTTAAATCGGTATTATTCTGCATGTCAATCACTTCCATTTGAAAGTCTTCGGGAACTGTATCCACATCGATATTAAATGGCGAGGAAAACATTTTCATGGAAACCGCTGTCTTCTCAGCTTTGAACATTTGGAATCGTAATTGAAATTCGTTGATTAAAATGTCTATATATTGTGCGTATTTTTGAGAAGTAGTAACGTTTTCTTTTTCTAAATGTGGAAAGTGAGACACATTATTCTGCAAAAGATGCTGTTTCCACAATTTTAATTTGCGCTCAAAGCCCTGAATTTTATCATACAAATTGTGAATAAACTGTCCTTTGCCTTGAAGTTCCACATTAAGATCATTGAGATGCTGAGTCATGTCGATAAGAAACCCAAAATCGCACATCCATTCTTTATTACCAAAATGAGGAAAGGCATATCCCTTCATATCCAAGAACAATTGTATTTCGCTTTTTAAGTTGTATACTCTTTTTAGCATTGCACCTCTACTAAGCCAACGTACTTCGGTATTAAAAACCACGTCGCCATATTCAGTTTCTAAATCTTTCAGGAATTCTTTAAATTCACGGTGATTTAACGCGCGCGACTTTATAAAATTGATTAGTTTAATTATTGGTACTGTGACATTTGGCAAACTCAATCTTTTCGCACACAAATTTTCCTGGTGAATTATGCAGTGGTTAACGAATATTTCCCTTCCTGTGACCTTCTTAATGTCTTGAAATAGCCTTCCCGATACTCCTACCTCCATGCTTGACATTGCTCGTGCTCCATCTGTCGATATACCAATAATCTTTTCTAATGAAATTGAAAAATTTTCCAACACAGACTTTAGTTCATCGTACAGGTCTTTGCCGGTTGTAGTCCCTTGCATTGGAATCAGTGAACACAATTCTTCGGTAATATTAAATTTGGTGTTAATACCACGTAAAAATATAGCCAGTTGTGCTGTATCGCTAATATCGCAACTCTCATCAAGTGCCAAAGAACAGTATTCGAATTTTGCAATGCGTTCACGAAGCGTTGTTGCTATGTTCTCGGACAAGTCTTCAATTCTCCTTGCAATGGTGAATCTTGATAAACTAATGTTTGAAATAATATTTATTTTATCAGGAAATGCTATTTCTGCAACAGCAGTCAGACATTCTTTTATCATCTCTCCATCCGCAAAGGGTTTCATTTTTTTTGCCAGTATTTGACTGACAACAAAACTAGCCTTTACTGCCGTATTTGATAAAATAGCTTGATTTTTAAAAATGGCCTGTTGTTTTCCCAAGTTTTTCTCCATTTCATTAAACTTATCTATCCGGAGTTGTCCTGTTAAGTTTTTATATTGTTGTTCATGTTTTGTATCGTAATGCCTTTTTATGTTATATTCTTTTAATGGCAATACAGTCTCTGAGCATATTAAGCATATAGCTTTATCTATGACGAAAGCGAAAAAATAATCAAATTTCCACTTTTC